>CM042011.1:57768853-57796353 GCA_023525715.1 Cichorium intybus
TAATGTACTGTAAAAATAATATAGTGGTTTTTTTAAGAATTTGATGAAAATATGTTGAGTTTTTCTTAGATTATATATATATATATATATATATATATATATATATATATATATATATATATATATATATATATATATATATATATATATAGAGAGAGAGAGAGAGTTAGTATCAAATGTGGAACATAAATATTGTGTTATCGTGTGAGACAATATCAGCTATTAGATGAAAAAAATGAATGGTTAAAATGATGATGGTATGATCGTAATTAACTGAATAAAAAATAATTATTTTTAATTAAATAAAATCAATAAGGATAAATTAGTCAAATTTACCCATGACAAATTTTGGAATGTGTGGATATTTTAGGGATTAGAATTTTATTACTTATCTTGCATGATCGTACTTTCCATTTTTATAATTCTTACCTATTTGTATCATTTTTTAATTTACAACCAGAATTAATCTTTAACAATGTGTTTGTTCGTATTCTTACAGAATTTAGGTTAAAATACTTGAATAGAAATTAAAAACGCAAAACGCAGGTATTTACTCATATTACGAAGAATACATGTCATCATTGAATCATTTTTAAAAAACATGATTTCATTCTAAAAGAATATTAGGACCGCTTATAATATAAACAAGAACATATACAATATTCTTGAAGAATATTGTCAACATTCAATACTAAACAATAATATATACAAATATTCTTGAAAAATATATAAAAATTGATATCAAGTATAAAAACATAAATAACAATGTACATTCTGTGAGAATGAAGCACAACTATTGTATCACTACATTCATTCTGAAAGAAGATTGCTTATTTTGTTAGCTCAATCTTCAAATTCTGATAAATTCTGAAATTGATACATTCTAAAAGAATTTGTTGATGATAGTTGGCACTGTCTGTAACACCCCTTTTCTCAAACCATATTTAAAATACAAACACAGTTTTCAAACATATTTTATAACTCGTGACTATAAAATAGCCACTTAAATTTTTGTTTTATTTTACAAACTTAAACTCGAGGGGTATTACAGACTCAATACAGATAACCATAATTTAAACTTACAGTGTACAATAACGGTCCCAACTGCAACTCTCGCTCCCTTCACCTAAGTACATAGCATTTCAAAAAAAACATAGTATACGTGAGACATAAAGTCTCGTGAGTAATATGGGTTTAGACCCAAAACTTTTCTATTCAAAACTTGAAATATCAAAAGTACATTGCTAAAAACTGATTTATTTCATAAATCTCAAAATAACTTTTTTCTTCTTTACTTTCAAACTTTAAAAAGACTTTCTTTCTTAAAACTGCTTTTCTTTCTCATTTCTCGTGACCAACTGAAACTTATGAATTAAGTTAATTAATTCATTCAACTAGCTCCCCTCGCAGGACAGAACAGATCTGCTCACTCGGTTTGCTCATTCTGTCTCCCCTTTGTGACTTGGAACGAATTCAAGCACAAGGGTATACTAAGCTAGACAATTACTTCGCGACGGGAGGTACCATTCCAGTAGTGTCTTCTGATCTCCCAATTATGTGGGTGATCCTAGTCCGGACAACTGGCTCATATTTTTTTAATTCTTACTTCATTTCATCTCAAATTGGTCAAAATGGGACACAATTTGTAAATAACTCTTACTCAAACACTTTATAATTCTTTACTAAAAATACTTTCAAGACTTCTTTTGACATCTTAGTTCCTATAAGGAACTTCTTTCAAAATACGTACAAACCATACTTTTGAAAACCCGTTCAAAATACTAAGCCCTTGTATAGAGCTTCTTTCAAAACTATTTTCCAAACTTTAGTATTTATAAACATTTGGAAATCATACTTTTCAGAAAATAATATTTTGCTATGTACTATAGAAATCCTCATAAAACTCACCTTGATTTTTACTACGGTTTACTACGCTTCTCGTACGGCTTTTCCCTTCCCGTGCTCAATAACGTTTGAAGCACCACCTATACAATTAGTATATATAAATACTCAATATAATTAACTTTATAATGCTAAAGTCTCATATAACATATCTCTAGGTTATAACAAATGTATAACCATTAATAAACTCGTTTTACGATTTTCTCCGAAATACGCGTATATCGCTACAGTACCCCCGAGGGGTCGTATTTCAGTTCCGACTCTTTTGCATGAAATCTTAGACTATAATAGACTTGTGTTTCAAATTTGGAGTTCATTGGGCAAGTCTAGCTTAAATTCTAAAAATCATGGGCATGAATAGTAATTTTAGCCTCTGCCGCTACAGTGACTTTTCCGCAAGGTCGAATTACGGATTTGACCATTCCCGACATGTTCTTATACCATGTTAGGGTTATGGCTAAAATTTCAGGTCAATCGGACATGTCTAGCTATGGTTTCTAGCGTTTGGAATAATTGAAATTTTTAACATTTTTGGTCCCTGTCTGGCCCCTGATTGGAGGCGCACTGCGCCAGGTATGGGGCGCACTGCGCCTGGGCGCACCCCGCCCTGGTCCTGGGCGCACTGCGCCTGGCGTCTGGGCAGGCTCCTGATCAGTCGCGATTTGGCACTGTAGCATGCAGTTTTAAGGCTTTAAGCTCTTATTCCAGGTCTTAATCACCTGGGGTTTGTTCTAGGACTAAAACCCTTGACTAATAACACATTTTAAGCTATTAAAAACACTTTAATAGATCAATTGCAGGAATTAAAGTTCTTGGCTAAACTTGAAAATTCTCAAGAATAGCATTCTACTTTCATGTTTTTAAGTTAAGTTCTTAACTAATAGCTTATTGGAAGCATTAGCTACTTAACCCACATGATTTATAACTGCAATTTCAGTTTCCATTCAATCCAAAGACCAAATGAAGAACATACCCAAAAACTAGGTTAAAACTAGGAATTCTTACCTCTCTTAACTATGGAATCACTAATTCCAAAGTTGAAGCTTTGATTCTTGGCAATTCCCTTGAACTTCTTCCTCTTCTTTGATCTTTCCCGCTGCCTCTCGTGCTCTCTGGAATTCTCTGGAGATTTTCTTACATAATAGAGGAAATAACTCTATTTTAGAGTTATATAATCCATATGAAAACATTTACAATTTTGGTCCTTTGGTTTCTAACTTCTTTTCATGATTTGTCCCAAAGGTCATACATTTAATAACTAAGTTCCATTAACTACTAACTTGACATTTTCTTGACAATTGGGTTATTTTCATGTCAAATGACCATTTTGCCCTTTTTTGTCAAATTTCACTATTCACGCGTCAAAATTCCAAGTTTCATATAACCTTTCATTTCTCATTATATTAATACATATTATTACACATAATAGTCGTACAACGTGACAAATGACCGTTTTACCCTTTTTGACTTTTTCGCGGGTTCTTACAGTCACCCCTCCTTAAGCGGATTCCGTCCTCGGAATCTTTTCGTAATCCGTGAAATTCGGATATCTTCTCTTCATTTCTCCTAACGTCTCCCAAGTCAAGTTTGACCCTAAGGGATGCTTCCACTTGACTAATACAAGATCAATCTCTTTATTCCCTAGCTTTTTAGTCTGCATCTCTAAAATCGCTTCAGGTTCTTCAATCATTTTGCTGGGAGTCTCCACTCTCAAATCCGTATACGGTATTGCTAGCTCTTCTTTACCAAAGTACTTCTTCAAGTAGCATACATGAAAAGTATCATGTATTCCACTAAGTTCGGGTGGTAACTCCAGTTTGAATGCCTGTAATCCGACCCTCTTCAGAATTCTAAAAGGTCCAATATACCTTGGACTCAATTTTCCTCTCTTGCCAAATCTAACCACTCCTTTCCATGGCGACACTTTTATCATTACCAAATCTCCTTCTTGCAAGTCATAAGGTCTCTTCTTTAGATTCGAGTAACTCCTTTGCCTGTCTTGTGCTGCTTTCATGTTGGCTTGAATTACTCTGATCTTCTCATTAGTCACTCTAACAATCTCTGGCCCTGTAAGTTTCGTCTCACCCGCCTCTGACCAGCATAAAGGAGTTCTACACTTTCTACCATACAATGCTTCAAAAGGTGGCATTTTAATGCTAGAATGGTAGCTGTTGTTGTATGCAAACTCCACTAATGGCAGGTGTTCATCCCAACTACCTCCAAAATCCATCACGCATGATCTTAGCATGTCTTCTAATTTCTGAATTGTTCGTTCACTCTGACCATCTGTTTGTGGATGATAGGCGGTACTTAACTGAATTCTTGTCCCCATTTTATCTTGTAAGGCTCTCCAGAAGTTAGAGGTAAATCTAGGGTCTCTGTCTGACACGATAGACAATGGTGCACCATATCTTCTAAATACTTCATCTGTATACAACTGAGCTAACTGCTCCAATGGAGTAGTTTCTTTTATGGCTAGAAACAGTGCACTCTTGGTCAACCGGTCCACTATGACCCATATACTATCATGACCTCTTCTTGTTCTCGGTAACCCAACAATTAAGTCCATGGTTACATCTTCCCACTTTCCGGCTGGAATGTGTAATGACTGAGCATCCCCATGCGGGACCTGATGTTCCGCCTTAACTTGTGCACAAACGACACACTTGGAGATGTACTTAGCTATTCTTTTCTTCATTCCAGGCCACCAATACTGTCTTTTCAGATCTTGATAAGTCTTGGTACTCCCTGGATGTATGGAATACTTTGACTTATGCGATTCTTCTAAAATCAACTTTCTCAATCCTCCTGTCTTCGGTACCCATATGCGGTTTCTGAAGGTCTTCAAGCCTTGACTATTGGTCTCAAACTGGGTTTCTTTTCCTAGCTTTTCATCTTTTAAGTCTCCACTTTCTTCAACTTTTTGCTGAGCTGCTTTAATCTGTTCTATAATGCTGGACACTAGTTCTATTCGCATTGATCTTGCCTTGATTCTTTTCTGAGGAACTTTTCTACTCAGTGCATCTGCTACTACATTCGCTTTATCAGGATGGTACACAATTTCGCAATCATAATCACTGATCAGCTCTAGCCATCTACTCTGTCTCATGTTCAACTCTTTTTGAGTGAACACATACTGTAAACTCTTGTGATCTGTGAACAACTTGCACTTTGTACCATACAAGTAATGTCTCCAAATTTTCAAGGCAAACACGATCGCTGCAAGCTCTAAATCATGAGTTGTGTACTTTTTCTCTGGATCTTTCAACTGTCTGGAAGCGTATGCTATAACCTTCCCTCTTTGCATCAACACACAGCCAAGCCCCCGATGAGAGGCATCGCTGTACACTTCAAAGTCTTCTGTCCCATCTGGCAATGTAAGGACAGGCGCGTTACACAACTTCTCTTTCAATGTAGCGAAAGCTCTTTCTTGTTCTTCTTGCCAACTAAATTTTTCTTCCTTCCGAGTTAGTCGTGTAAGTGGCACTGCTATACGGGAGAAATCTTGAATAAATCTCCTGTAGTACCCGGCAAGACCGAGAAAACTTCTAACTTCTGTTGGCGTCTTAGGTGGCTCCCATTTCATTACCGCTTCAACTTTTGCTGGATCAACTTTTATACCTTGGATAGAAACAACATGTCCAAGGAACTGCACCTCTCTCATCCAAAACTCGCACTTAGAGAACTTTGCATATAGCTGTTCTCGCTTCAACGTCTCGAGTACTAACCGCAGATGACTCGCATGCTCTTCTTTATTCTTTGAGTAGATCAGAATGTCATCTATGAACACTATAACAAACCGGTCTAAAAATGGTTTACAGACCCGATTCATTAAGTCCATAAAGATCGCTGGTGCATTAGTAAGACCAAATGGCATTACTAAGAACTCGTAATGCCCGTATCGTGTACGGAACGCCGTCTTCTCTACATCACTTTCTTTTACCCTGACTTGATGATACCCAGATCTCAAATCAATTTTTGAGAAATAATTTGCTCCTTGCAACTGGTCAAACAAATCGTCTATTCTGGGCAACGGGTAACGGTTCTTGATGGTAATCTTGTTCAATTCTCTATAATCAATGCACATCCGCATCGATCCATCCTTCTTTTTCACAAACAGAACTGGAGCACCCCACGGAGAAGAACTAGGCCTGATGAAGCCTTTATCTAATAACTCCTGCAACTGGGACATTAATTCCCTCATCTCTGTTGGTGCTAGCCGGTACGGTGCTCGTGCTATTGGGGAAGCTCCTGGAACAAGATCTATTCAGAATTCAACCTGTCTTTCTGGTGGCAAGCCTGGCAATTCATCCGGGAAAACTTCTGGAAACTCTTTTACTACTTCTATGTCTTTGTACGTCTGTTTCACTTTGTCTTCAGTCATCACATAGGCCAGGAAAGATACACATCCTTTCCTGATACTTCTTCGTGCTTTAGCTACACTGATGATACTTGGCACGTGCGTTCTTCTTTCCCCATATACGTACACCTTGGCTCCTAGGGTTTTAACAGACACCCTCTTCTGTCCACAAGCTATCTTCGCATCATTTGCACCAAGCCAATCCATCCCAATTATTACATCAAAGGACTTAATTCCAATAGGAAGGAGATTAAGTCGAAACTTCTTGCCGTTGATGTCAAGTTCACAGTCTCGGTACATATGCTGAACTTCCACAAATTTCCTGTCCGCCACTTCTACCTCAAAAACTAGATCTAACAATTCTAATGGGACTTTTAATCTAGCTCCAAACCCATGGGACACAAATGAATATGTAGACCCGGAATCAAACAAGACATATGCAGGTGTCGAGTTGATTAGTAGTATACCTGAGACCACATCGTGAGTCTCCTTCGCTTCCTCCCTGGTGATCTGAAAAGCTCTGGTCTTCACTTTCTGGGGTTCAGTCTTCTTCTGAGCTGTTGACACTATGGTTTCTCCTCCCTTATTTGGGCAGTTGAAACTGTAGTGTCCCATCTGATGGCATGAGAAGCACTCCACTTCGCTGGCTTTCTTGGCTTTACAATCTTTCGCTTTGTGACCGAATCCGCCACAATTAAAGCAGGCATTTGATCCCGCTCGGCATTCGCCACCGTGTTCTTTCCCACATTTCTCGCACTTTTTCACACTTCCCTGTCGGCTCTGACTTGTACTCATTTTCCCTTTCTTCTTTATGTTCCCACTGATACTACTAACTGTCTTCCTTTTGTCACCAAAACCAGGTCCTTCTTTCTTCCTTCTTTTTCCAACATCTTCCACCGTTCGGGCAGCATTGATCGCCCCATCTAGTGTTTCGGCTTTCTTCACTTCTAGTTCATAATTCCATGGCAAACCTCGGACATAGCGGTTAATTCAGGACCGCTCAGTAGGGTAGGATTCCCCCACAAAAGGTAACATGTCGCAAAACTTCTTCGTATACTCATCCACCGTCATATCTCCTTTCTTTATCGTTAAGAAATCTTCATTCATTTTCTCCAAATCTCGCGTGGGACAGAATTTATCTTTGAGACACGAGACAAACTCCGCCCATGACCAGCCATAAACCACATCTTTTCCCAAGCTGTCGTATTTGGTGTTCCACCACACCAGAGCATCGTCTTTCAACTGCCGGGAGGCGTAGTTGACTTGATCTTTTTCTCCACATTTACTAGCTTGCATCACTTGTTCGATCTCTCGGACCCATCGCATCGTCACCTTTGGCTCAAAACTACCATGGTATTCAGGCGGTTTGCAAGCCATAAAGGACTTAAAAGAACAGCCCTTCTCTTTCCTTCTGTTTTCTCCACTACCTTCTTCCTCAGTCGCCTTTTTAGAGACTTCTTGTGAAGATTGGGCTCTGGGTTCACCCATTCGACCATCGATTATGTTATGTACATCTTGTCTCAACTCAGTTCGTAAGTTATCGATTAAAAACTGAATTGCCTCCATAGTGACATGTTGTGGTGGTGGTGGGTTTGGCTCAGACTCATCGTTTCGAATAACATGTGGTTCACTTCCTCTTGAAGAAGTGTGACTGCCCTCACCCCTGTCAGCTTGTCTTCTGCCTTCCATTACTATATAGATAAACAAATTATCGGTTTAATGCACAATTCTATATAGTATTTCGTAAGCGGTAGCATGTTATCTCCTTATCTTGACTGCACTTTTATAACAGTCATACTCAATCTATGCCTTCTATATTACTCAGGCAACCTACTACTACTCTTGCTAGTCTAAGCCTAGGATGGTATTCCAACCTAATTCGCTTAAACTATGGCTCTGATACCAAAACTGTAACACCCCTTTTCTCAAACCATATTTAAAATACAAACACAGTTTTCAAACATATTTTACAACTCGTGACTATAAAATAGCCACTTAAATTTTTGTTTTATTTTACAAACTTAAACTCGAGGGGTATTACAGACTCAATACAGATAACCATAATTTAAACTTACAGTGTACAATAACGGTCCCAACTGCAACTCTCTCTCCCTTCACCTAAGTACATAACATTTCAAAAAAAACATAGTATACGTGAGACATAAATTCTCGTGAGTAATATGGGTTTAGACCCAAAACTTTTCTATTCAAAACTTGAAATATCAAAAGTACATTGCTAAAAACTGATTTATTTCATAAATCTCAAAATAACTTTTTTCTTCTTTACTTTCAAACTTTAAAAAGACTTTCTTTCTTAAAACTGCTTTTCTTTCTCATTTCTCGTGACCAACTGAAACTTATGAATTAAGTTAATTAATTCATTCAACTAGCTCCCCTCGCGGGACAGAACAGATCTGCTCACTCGGTTTGCTCATTCTGTCTCCCCTTTGTGACTTGGAACGAATTCAAGCACAAGGGTATACTAAGCTAGACAACTACTTCGCGACGGGAGGTACCATCCCAGTAGTGTATTCTGATCTCCCAATTATGTGGGTGATCCTAGTCCGGACAACTGGCTCATATTTCTTTAATTCTTACTTCATTTCATCTCAAATTGGTCAAAATGGGACACAATTTGTAAATAACTCTTACTCAAACACTTTATAATTCTTTACTAAAAATACTTTCAAGACTTCTTTTGACATCTTAGTTCCTATAAGGAACTTCTTTCAAAATACGTACAAACCATACTTTTGAAAACCCGTTCAAAATACTAAGCCCTTGTATAGAGCTTCTTTCAAAACTATTTTCCAAACTTTAGTATTTATAAACATTTGGAAATCATACTTTTCAGAAAATAATATTTTGCTATGTACTATAGAAATCCTTATAAAACTCACCTTGATTTTTACTACGGTTTACTACGCTTCTCGTACGGCTTTTCCCTTCCCGTGCTCAATAACGTTTGAAGCACCACCTATACAATTAGTATATATAAATACTCAATATAATTAACTTTATAATGCTAAAGTCTCATATAACATATCTCTAGGTTATAACAAATGTATAACCATTAATAAACTCGTTTTACGATTTTCTCCGAAATACGCGTATATCGCTACAGTACCCCCGAGGGGTCGTATTTCAGTTCCGACTCTTTTGCATGAAATCTTAGACTATAATAGACTTGTGTTTCAAATTTGGAGTTCATTGGGCAAGTCTAGCTTAAATTCTAAAAATCATGGGCATGAATAGTAATTTTAGCCTCTGCCGCTACAGTGACTTTTCCGCAAGGTCGAATTACGGATTTGACCATTCCCGACATGTTCTTATACCATGTTAGGGTTATGGCTAAAATTTCAGGTCAATCGGACATGTCTAGCTATGGTTTCTAGCGTTTGGAATAATTGAAATTTTTAACATTTTTGGTCCCTGCCTTGCCCCTGATTGGAGGCGCACTGCGCCATGTATGGGGCTCACCCCGCCCTGGTCCTGGGCGCACTGCGCCTGGCGCCTGGGCAGGCTCCTGATCAGTCGCGATTTGGCACTGTAGCATGCAGTTTTAAGGCTTTAAGCTCTTATTCCAGGTCTTAATCACCTGGGGTTTGTTCTAGGACTAAAACCCTTGACTAATAACACATTTTAAGCTATTAAAAACACTTTAATAGATCAATTGCAGGAATTAAAGTTCTTGGCTAAACTTGAAAATTCTCAAGAATAGCATTCTACTTTCATGTTTTTAAGTTAAGTTCTTAACTAATAGCTTATTGGAAGCATTAGCTACTTAACCCACATGATTTATAACTGCAATTTCAGTTTCCATTCAATCCAAAGACCAAATGAAGAACATACCCAAAAACTAGGTTAAAACTAGGAATTCTTACCTCTCTTAACTATGGAATCACTAATTCCAAAGTTGAAGCTTTGATTCTTGGCAATTCCCTTGAACTTCTTCCTCTTCTTTGATCTTTCCCGCTGCCTCTCGTGCTCTCTGGAATTCTCTGGAGATTTTCTTACATAATAGAGGAAATAACTCTATTTTAGAGTTATATAATCCATATGAAAACATTTACAATTTTGGTCCTTTGGTTTCTAACTTCTTTTCATGATTTGTCCCAAAGGTCATACATTTAATAACTAAGTTCCATTAACTACTAACTTGACATTTTCTTGACAATTTGGTCATTTTCATGTCAAATGACCATTTTGCCCTTTTTGTCAAATTTCACTATTCACGCGTCAAAATTCCAAATTTCATATAACCTTTCATTTCTCATTATATTAATACATATTATTACACATAATAGTCGTACAACGTGACAAATGAACGTTTTACCCTTTTTGACTTTTTCGCGGGTTCTTACACTGTCCATTCACCAGCTTCCTCATTATCAATTGTAACCTAAACATATAAAACCAAAAAATAAAATCAATTAACAGATGTAAGGAGAACAACTCAGTAATTTAATTCATGTGTCAGTGCAAATTATTGGGTGTGTGTTAGTGGTATAAAAAACAAAGAAAAACAGGTAAATGCCGATTAGCAGAAAAGGAATGATAGATTTTGTGCTTGCTCCATGTATTCAAATCAAAAGCATAAGCCAATAAAAAATGAGAAATTGAGAAACTGTGTTTGCTCGATACCTCACGATAATGTCTCAAACGTTATACAGAGCACTTTAATTTAATTTTGGAATCGATTTCTTTTATCAATTTTGGAATCAGATTTTGAAATTGATTCTTCAATTTTCGAATACCAAAAATTAAACATTTGATCAGAAAACTAGAAAAGCCAATTAACAATCACAATCAAAAGTGTCGTAGTTTTCAAATTAGGTGAATTAACATCATATATCACTTTGAATAACAAAACCCAATTCATAAAGAAAACCAATTAAGTATACATATCGATGATTTTCACTTTCATAAATGAGTTTTGAGTTTGTGATTGAAGATTTCAATTTGAATTCATTCTTTTTATCGGACGGGAACGTCTAGCCTCGAGATCCACCGGAGGCCTGTAGTTTAACCGGAATGACCGACCAATCCTTATCAGATTACACCGCACCCGAGTATTATCAGGGGAGGCTTAGCATTAGCGGGTGGAGGCGGAGCTGTAACATCGTTCACAGCGGGTACTGGACGGGAAGGTCTAGCCTCGAGATCCACCGGAGGCTGTAATCTGACCGGAGGCGGAGTTGTTTGTGGCGGTAGATCCACAGTTACGTTTTGAGAGAAAGAGAGAGACGAAAGGGATATAAACAGAAAGTAGATAAGGGTTTCCAATTTTATAGGCTTTTAATTTTAGTTTCTTTAATTATTTACCATAATTTTAGGAATGAAAAATTGAATATTAATTAATTTAATTAACAATTCCGAAAATACCCCTAAGAAATGGTTGAATCAGAATGCATCATATATTCACACAATATTTACTTTCCATATATATATATATATATATATATATATATATATATATATATATATATATATATATATATATATATATATATATATATATATATATATATATATATATATATATATATATATGGCACTCCTTAAAATGAGGATTAGTAAACCTTTTAAACTCCTAAAATATTGAAACCAATTAGGAATCCAATAATTGAATAACCATGAAGTATTGATAACCACTCAAGCCAAAGAGGAAAAAAAAAAAAAAAAAGAGAGGTTGACAATAATGTTCCTACTTATCATTTACAAAAGATAAGGTATGCATGTTTTGATTGATGTATGTTTATGTGCGCATGCTTTCATTTTTTCAACATTTAATATATTCTTAATCCTTTTTATCTCTATAACTACATTAATATTTTTTAATCATTTGACTAAAATTTCAAATAAGTATATTATATGGTGGTAATTACATTTGCTTTATTCCGATTTCAATAATAAAAATTTAATATTCAAGTAATTATTTCATAAAAAGTAGAAGTGTGTACGGGTCGGTTTTGACCCTAAAACCGAACCCAAACCGATGTACTCGGTTTTTAGATATTTGAAAACCGAACCCAAACTCAAACCAATCGGTTCGGGGTCTCGGTTTTCGGTTTTTCTTAGGGTTCGTCGGTTTCAAACCCAAGCTGTTTACCCAACTCACGTCATCATCATTGGACTTTCTTATATAGAGCATGAGGACGTCCAACTTTATATTCCACCACCGATGTGGGACGCTTCTCATATTCCAGCAAAATAAAACTACCACATCGCTAAAAATGCTTCATAGAAAACTCGAACATGAGACCTTTTCTTTGGATGTACAGCGCTTTACCAGTGCACCAACACACTACTTATGTTAAGTATGCACAGACTTCATTTATATCTAGATGCATAACGTATATTTTGAATTATTACATATAAATCGGTTCAGTTCGGTTTTTGCATTCCACAAACCGAACCAAAACAGAAAAATTTCGGTTTTTGAAAAAATAAAAACCAAGCCATCGGTTTCATGTTCGTTTTCGGTTTTTCAGTGTCGGTTTCGTCGGTTTTTGGGTTCGGTTTTGCTCATCCCTAATAAAAAGTATTTGTAGTTTTATTCTTTTTCTGGTTCTGCACAACATTATGTTTTATGTAATTATTTATTCTTTATTTGATAAAATAACTCCTAAACATATTGGTGGTATTATTTTCGGCTGTGTATTCAATATTGAATGCACTTTGATTCATTTATAAATAGAACGTGACGAATTCAATACTATTCATATATTAAACAAAACTTTAATCGTCTATGAATACAACTAAATAAATTTCGTAACAAAGTTCAAGTACAAATATAGTATTATTCATGCTTGAAATAAAATTGGAAGTCTTATTCATCAGTTTTGTTACATATACTGATAGAATGACGAAAAGGAAATTAAAAGTATTGCTCATGTACGGCAGTTTCAACATATTTGTTTATGTGTAAATAACAAATTAGGAACATCTATTATTTTAGATCTATAGTAATAACTAATATAACATTTTCTAAACATTAATATATTTATCTAACTAATTTCGTTTAAAAATAAGATAAAGATATTAAAGTGATTATTTATTTCGTCCTATATGACAACCCTTAAAATCACGATTTAATAAGTATTCTAAACTCCTAAAATACTTCAACAAATTCATAATTAAAATTGAGTAACCATGAAGCATTGATAAGCACTAACACCAAGGAGAAAAAGAAAAATAGAGGTTGACAACGATGTTCTACTTATCATTAGTTCAAAATGTACGCATGTTTTAATTGTTGTAGCATGTGCGTACGCTTTCAATTTTCCAATGGCATGTTCGGCACGTAGTGTTTGAAACATTTTGGGAGTGTTTAGCGTTTAGCTTTTAGAAAAACGCTGAAAAAATGAAAAAATCTCGTTCGGCAGCAAGAGCTTTTAGCTTTTATTTTTGACAAAACGCTCATAATTCAAAAGCTATTTCAATTAGCTTTTGAGAGCTTTTAGCGTTTGATTTTTGATTTTTATATTATTTTACATTTTTAAAAACTAACAGTAGCTTTTGCCGAACACTTCTGCAGCAAGAAAAGTAACAGCTATCAGCTAACTGCTAATCGCTACCAGCTTCCAGCTAACTGCTAACCGCTTACAGCTAACCACTACCAACTACCAGCTAATTTTACCGAACACGCCCAACATAATCATATTTATATTTATAATTCCATAAATATATTTTTTAACGGCAACTCCATAAATATTTATTGTTATCATTTGATTAAAACTACAAAAAAGTATATTTTTGTGGTAAATGGGCGTGCATTGTTATGATTTCAATAATTAATATTTTATAATTAAATAACTATTTGTTAAAAGGTATTAGTAGTTTTGATATTTTACCAGTTCTTCACAAAATTATTTTTGATACAATAATTTATTTTATATTTGATATAATAACTACTAAACATATTAGTTGTATTATTTTTATATTTCTAGTTAAAGAAGCATATGTTTTTGATAACTGGATGTGCATTGGTATTCAATAATTACTATTTAATAATCAAATAAATATTTGTAAAAAGGTCTTAGTAGTTTTTGTTATTTTACTGTTCTTCACAAAATCATTTTTGATACAATACTTTATTTTATATCTGATATAATAACTACTAAACATACTAGTTGCATTATTTTTATATATGTATTCATGTGTGGATACACTTTTGTTCGTGTATAAATAGAACTTTACAAATTCAATTCTAGTTCATATACTGAAGAACTAAGGCCATGTTTGCTTTGAGGATTTCCTAGGGATTTACATTTTAAATCCCGATAAATCTCACGTTTGGTTGGGAAATAAGCATGAGATTTATAAACGATAGGATTTTAAAATGACATAATAATCCGTTGAACGAGGGATTTGTAAATAGCTCACATCCCTCTAAGATTTAAAATTTCATGAATAAAGGGTTTGTTCTTAACCTCCGACCACCACACCATTGATGTCGCCTCCACCTCTTGCCACCCCACTGTTAAGGCCGCTTCCACCTGCAACCATTCTACCACCGCTGCCTGCACCCCCCATCACCGCCGCCAGTGCCTCTACCTCTGGCCACCCTATCGCCGACGCCGCCTCCTCCTCAACGCCCACGCCGCCTCCATCTCTGGTCACCCCCGTCGATGACGAAGCATCTACCTCCGGTCATCCCACCGCCGCTACCGCCTCTATCTCTGGGCACCCCACAGTCGATGCTGCCTCCACCTCCAGCCACCACCGCCCTGATGCCGGCCACCTTCGGCCACCTCATCGCCGATGTCGCCGCCTCCACCTCCAGCGATGGGCCTCCACATCTGGCCACCCCATTGTCGACGCCCCTTTAACAACTCCAACCACCTTACTACCAATTCCCCTACTTCCCGCCACACCACTGTCGATGTTGTCGCCTCTACCTCCAGCAACCCCACCATCGACGCCGCCTCCACTTCTTGCCACCCCACCACTAATACTACCTCCACCTCTGACCATCCCACCACCACCTCCGTCTCCACCTCCAACCACCCCACCACCAACATCACATTTACCTTCAACCACCCTATAACTAACGTCGGCTCCATCGCAGATTCGGTAAATTCTGTTATCGATTATCCGTTATTGGTTTCAAATTGATGATTTATTGTTGATTATTTTAATGTTTATTTTTTCAATTTCATAAAGGTTTTGCTATCCAATCAAACACTTCATAAAACTTTAAATCCTAGTATTTCAAATCCTAAAAGGATTTAAAATTACGTTGCCTTCGAAATCCAATGATTTGAAATCCCCAAACCAAACACCCCCTAAATAAATTTGGCAACGAATTTCATGTATTAATATAGTATTATTCATGTATTTAAAATTTTCATTCAGCTGTTTGAGTGTATATACCAATGAAATAATGAAAATAAAAATTAATATTAATATTCATCTACGAAAAAATCGACCAATTTGTTCTATGTGTAAGTATTAAGGGTTTGCATCAAACCGCACAAACCGTAAAAACTGCCCACACCGCACCGCATCATACCGCATATTGCGGTTTTGGACATGCACGATGTTGTTTGCTGTTTGTAATTATTGTAAACCGCAGTATACGGTGCGATTTGCGGTTTTTAACTTCAAAACTGCGATTCAAACCGCACCGCACGTCATAGTTAATAATAATTGATAATTATAAATATATAATATGAATATGCTTGCAAATCCACCCAATGTTCAACAAAATATATAACATATAAATATATAATGCAATACCAAAACTAAAACATGAAAACTATAGGGCAAATGTTAAAAGCAATCGTGGTTTAGTGGAAATGTGAAAACAATCTCTATTTAAACTCATTTAAAGCGCATAAGTATCATTGAATTTATTGTGGGCAAATATTAAAAGCAACTCAATTGATGTATGCAAAACGAAAATGCATGATATTAAATATTAGTACCAAACCGCACCAAAACCGCCTGCACCGCACTAAACCCACCAAATCGCATAATGCAGTTTAGCACCTTTACGGTGTGGTTTGTGGTTTCCAAAAATCTCAAACCGCACTATGCGGCGGTTTGCGGTTTTAACTCTAGCAACACTAAACCGCACCACGAACACCCCTAGTAAGTATGACAAACAAATTACATGAAGTAGCGCTAAAATAACGAACCTGACAATAATTAGATATTCGATTAATGAAAATAGAAAATAAGAAAAAAATCCAAATTACTATACTTAAATGATAATTTTTTTTTTTAAAACGGTGTTGTAGTTTTATTTCTGATTATTGAAACAAAACGATGATCTATTTTTATGGAAGAAAAAACAGTTAAAGATATCATCAAGTCAATAACTTAGGTAATTATAATCATCATGACAAAAATCTTATATTATTACCCATTTATCATGGGTGGTGCTATATGTACCAACTATGTCCCGAAAATCCGAGAACTCCCAAATGGTCAAAATTTTTGAAAAACAAAAAATATAGTAGCCTAAAACGCACATATTTAAGCATTTTCGAAAAAAAAAATCCGAAAAAAACGTTTTTTTTTTTTGAAAATTTGCACATGTGCAAACTTTTTTATACGTAAACTTTTTTGTAAATTTTTTTTATAGAACGCTTTAAATGTATGTTAGAAAGACATCCATAAAAAAAACTTGAAAAAAATGTACGTATAAAAAAGTTTGCACATGTGCATTTTTTTTTTTTTGCACATATACAATTTTTTTTTTAAAAAAAAGTCTTTTTTTTCGAAAATGTTTTTCAACGACCCGGCCCCATTTTGAGCGTCTAAGAGGCCTATGGGGTCTGTTTTTTGACAAAAATATTGGTTTGGGAGATATAGGATTGATCCAAAAGGAGTTGGGAGTTCTCGGGTTCTCGTGGTGAAGTTGGTTCTCAAAAGATCCTAAGTCACTCTTTATATATATATATATATATATATATATATATATATATATATATATATATATATATATATATATATATATATATATATATATATATATATATATATATATATATATATATATGTGTGTGTGTGTGTGTGCATGTATGTATGTATGTATGTATGTATGTATGTATGTATGTATGTATATATATATATATATATATATATATATATATATATATATATATATATATATATATATATATATAATGGAGCTAAATCCATCATGTCATCTGAAAGTATATATAAAAATATATTTATACAAATTTATGTTAGAAGAGTTGTCCGTTTGTTTTTAATGAATACCAAAATGTTAAAAACAATGTTTTATACTTCTTTTTATCATACATATAAAGTTGTAGTTTAAAAAGGATTAAGTGTAACAAACAAAAAACTACTTTACTATTTAATTTATTATTGTATATGAACTTTCATATTCTATTATTACAATATTGTGCTTTTAAAATCAACTAAGTATAGAAAGGATATCGAAATAAAGATTAATTTAACTGTTGCAATTGTGAAAATAATTGAGTAAATTATATAAAATATATTGTAGTTCGTTAAAATTTAACGACTGAAATAAGTTTTTCATTTAACCACAACCCTTTCAATTCCTTTAAATAATTTTTTCTTCTGTTATGGCAATTGTACTCCAATCATATTCATTTGAAACTATAACGTGATTTCAGAATCCTTTTAATAACGATTGCTCATTGTTTTATTAATATGAGATAATTATTTAGATCTTCAACTTATGATAATTGATTTGTATTTATAAACTGTTTATGTATTAACTACTACAACTTTTTAATAATGCTACATTTCATTGTGGACAAGTTTAAGAAATAAGCAAAAGATCATTGAAAACCAATGTCAATATGTTCGAAATACATCTACGTCAATTTTATTCAACCTAAGTTTGATTATATTTGATGCATGATTGAATTTATGTATATTTAATTGATTAATTGATTGATGTTTATATTTGAATATATAAATAAACATGGAAAATGAAATCAAGAAAGGAGCTAATCATGATGATTATGTTCTTTTGTCTTTTCCCTTAGTGTTATATATATATATATATATATATATATATATATATATATATATATATATATATATATATATATATATATATATATATATATATATATATATATATATATCGTAGGTTATTAAACAATCATTTGTATATACAAAAAACACACTGAATGTAAGAAATTGTTTTTACACTATAATACACATAAATTCAGACGCATATACCACTACTGCCATAATGAATACACATTTAATATCATTAATAAAACCAATAACATCAATCCCACATGCTACTCCTGTCACACAGAATAAACATTTAGTGTCATTAATTAAATTAGTAACATCAATAAAAAAATATTCATGTATCATAAATTCATAAACACTTCTTTGTATACAACATTGGAAGTTGTATTCGTAACTCTACCATCCTTATCAAAAACCGATAATTTTAACACTTGCCTACTTTTTATTCTTGATAAGGCAATATAACTGGTCATGTGTAAAAACAGGTTGTCTTAGAAACAAACCAACATTGGAGAGTGCCTGTCCTTGACTTTTATTTGTTGTCATAGAAAAACATACAACAAGTGTGAATGGTCTTCTTTTGAACTTGAAAGGGATCTTTTTGTCTGAAGGTGTCAAAGACATTCTAAGAATAAACGTTAGATTTCCAATATTACCTCCAGATATGATGACTGCTTCTATAACACAATTACCCAATGATACAACCAGTAATCTTGTTCTATTGCACAAACCACTTTTTTGATCAATGTTTCATTCCTTTCAAGCCCCATGCTCTAAACTCGGCTTATGGATAGCAAAATTACCCAAAAGCTCAAGCGTTTAGTAATTAATTAATAAAGCCTGGTTAAATATAGGATGTTAAATACCTATTTTACTTGAGCCATGCCATAATATATACCTGATAACCATTATCACCAAGGTCTGGTAATTCCACAACTACAAACCATTTGTAATGCTAATTCCATAATTGGAAACCATTTGTGATGATTTGGTAAAATACACGTAATTGAGAATATGACCAATTGGAGACCTTCTTAAGCTAACACATATCAATATTTTTGAATTTAGGATATGTATCAATAAATCACATGAGTACAATGCTTAAATATGAAAAAGTTACACAAAATTAAGAAATAAAATGAAACTAAGATGCTATATTACATGGTCCTATCCAACATTGCATTAACTAAACAAAAAATTTAATAAATAAAAACAAATAAAGGTCCAAAGAAATTATTCTTTATTTTAGTAAATTTGCATCAAAATCGGAAGGTGTAGTTGTTTGCTATTGTTGCACTCTTTTTTCACCCATCATGTTTTGTTTTCTCTGTTGTTTACCCTAAATTTTTTTTTTCATAAAAAACCTCACATGAAGTATACATGTAAGTTACTTTTTTATGTACATTAGTATTTACAAACACAGAAGCACCTATTCATCATCACTTAATCTGTAAATTTTACATGTAAGTTAGTTATGTATACAAAATCTTAAAAGAAATACCTGCCCCACAGATGCATACAAAAATGCCTAGACCCATAACCAGATAAACACCTAGACACACACAAACGTACAAATACACACATATACAAGCACATAAAAGTAATTTCTAACCTGACAATAACAATAAAGTACATTTCTATTTTCGGTAGTTACACCAAAGTACATTGCTAATCTGGTCAAAATTTTCACAATAGATATGACTCTTTGTATGCTATCAATCAACCATTTCCCTGAAAAAACTCACAAACACTTGTCCAACATCACTAAAAAAATTATGGTAATTAATAAGATGAAGATCTGTATACATAGATAAACATAAAAAACAAAAGTCCCAACAAAATTGGGCTTTAAAATACCATATTTAAAGTAATTTGATTGAAATGTAGAAACATATTAAATGTTGAGACTCAACTAACATATATAAGTATTTAATCATTATAAGCTAAAAACTACTAATCAAACCACACTCTATTTTGATAAACAGACCAGAAACTACAATGCTATATTTCTATTTGAAAATTAAACATAAAGTACAATGGTACTTCAATTATCAGAATTTTAAAAAGCACAAATGAATAGGATGATACAATAAACCAAGTAACGAAAGTAAGTTTCTATTTAACCTAAATTAAATGCAAGAACTAATAATACACTTTCATATAGTTGTTTATTATGCTATCCTACTTTCAAATATGTTATAGTAGCACACGTACATACACACACAAACAAATAAATACAAAGTTAGAACAAATTGTAGTGCCGGAAAATCTACTTGACTATATTGCATTATATACATACAACTATATTACAATATATATGTATACAAACAACTACATACAAAGTCAAAAGTAGCCAATTTGATTTGAAAAATCAAACCATACCTTCTATAAAATCTCAATTCATATTTACACTATATAAATACATCTAAATTACACTATATGGTTTCTCTTGTTGATCACCTTGCCTCTCATCTCATATGACCCGAGAAAGATATATGATCAGATCCAAAATATCACTCTTGTAATACCTATTGATATCAAGGAAAACCATATCTTCCAAAATCTTATAACATATTCAAATATTGATTTTCTGCCAAGAACCATTATTTTGACATGAAACATAAATAAAAAAAATGAGGTGGAATAAAATAATAAAATAAACATCCATATAATATTATTACAATTATTTGCAATTTAATGAGATTCGTTGATCCCTTGTCTTTGGTGTACCTAAAGTCAAACACACCAAATTCAAAACTCCAAATAAATATGATTTTGAAAAGTAAAAAGAAGTTGGAGTGTAGAGAGATTTGAATTTTTTTTACTTTGGGGACTGATAACATTCTTGCATAATAAAATGGAATTTTGTTATTTTAGCTTAAACAACTAATTCAGATATTACAATTGTTTGGTTAATAATTACATTCATATTAAGTAGTATGATGCTATTAATATAAGAAATAGGCAATGCATCACTGACCAGTTGTTTGGACTCACCTTAATAGTATGTTTCAATTAATTGAACTAACCATTTTATATGGCTATTCAACCCGTCATGTTGCTATTAGGAATTACATGAAACACCCTCGTTTAAGGCTTTCATAAAAACATCATTTTAACCCATGGTTTATCATCAATATTCAAAAATCATCCTTAAGTGAAAACTTTAATTTCAACATCTTCAAATCAAGTCATTTTTGGTTCAAAGACGTTTAAAATCACATGGGATTTATTGAGAATAATTCGGGGTTTGAGTTGCGGAAAGACCATGCGGTCCCACTTTAAATAAAACATATTGGTTTATAAAATAGCGAGGTTGTTACAATCCAAATACCATTACACAGTTTGAATAAAACCACACAACTCGTGGCATTCTAAACATCCAACTACTCTAAGGTCATCTAAACTCCTCAACCTGAGTACACATCAAAATAAGTTAGGCAATTGAAATGCCTAGTGAGTTTACCCGAGGTTGACCCATTTCGAGTGGGTAGTGAACTACCACACTCGGGACAAACCCCTAAAAATAGTTTTGACACCAACTTCAAAAGTTATTTAAAACATCATAAGGATTTACTCAAAATAGATAGTTAAGATATGCAAATGCAATGCATGATGCGACTATCCCAAACCCACGTCCATCTCATAAAAGTCCAACTCACCACAATGGCACCTACCTAAGTTCACGAATGAGACGCACAAAGCATGTCACTCGATCCCTGTATAGGCAAAACTAGGACTAGTGGCTATCACACTAGCCCCATGAGGGTTAGCAACTCCCTCATGCGGTTCCCTATTGTCGGGAATAATCTTTCTTCACCCTCTTTATTTTAGAGAAGGGTAAAACTCATACTCGCCCTCTTTAATTGAGAAAAGGGTCAAACTCATACTCGTCCTCTTTAATTGAGAAAAGGGTCAAACTCGGTCTCAAGGGTTCACACGGTCAATCCCATCCTATATGCAATGCAATGCACAATTAGGATGCTCAAAATATCTTTCAAAACATCATTATCCTCTTTATTTGAAACCATCTTTAGAAACTCATTTTCATGCAATGCACAAGTAGTAATCATACATTGCACATAATAACATGCATGAAAAGTAATTGATAACACACACAAAATGTCACACCCCGATCCTTGGCGGAATCGATCAAGGCGTGATATATTGTTCAAAGTCTCATGACAACTATGTTATAATATGATTAGATTCAATTAAGTACTAAGTATGAAAACAAGATCCACAACATACAAATACAAATCAAAATACAATAACATTTATTACATCAAATTTAAATAGTCTTGTGGGTTTCTAAGGTAAACCCTACTTTTCATCAACTTCATTCTTCAAATCTGCATCATGGGTAAAAACAGGTCAACTACGAGAGTTGGTGAGTAATCTAGTTTTATTAAAGAAAATTGTGAGTTTGAATAATTTGAAATTTGTTTTCTTTTGAAGTTGGCAAGCAAGTGTTATTGAGATAACAGTTTATAAATCAAAATTAATTAACAAATGATAACAACAACAATAAGTCCTCACCCTATATATACATATATATATATATATATATATATATATATATATATATATATATATATATATATATATATATATATATATATATATATATATATATATATATATATATATATAGGATGGAGCATCTAATCATCATACACACTCAACCACGTGCGATCAATCACCTTAGCGTCCCAAGGCGGGGTGGTCAACCCAATAGCGCTATTATTGTCCATAACGTACCTCAAGAATACGGGCATAGTCATGGAGATTAGACTAAAAATTGTAATGCACTATAAGTACATGTAGCGTAAACAAACAATAATTATACAAATAATGATTCATGTATAAATGTCCCAACAATGTCTCAATGGTGAAAAAATAATAAAATGAAGTTGAGAACATATTAAAACCACATGATACACCCCAAAAGTATTGAAAATTATAAAATATGGGGTAGATTACTCACATTAGTCCAACGGAATACGCGTGTCGCAGAATAGGCGGCTCGGGTCAAAATGACGTAGAACCTAATATAATTAATAGTTTTGGTTTAGGAACTACTAAACGGGAATGAAGTATTAATAAAAATAGTTATACACATATTCTTATATTAGATGAATGAACAATAATTCATTTCGATTTGAATATTAAGGTATTCATTTGTTAAATGAATTTTAAATTGAATTAATTACTTTGTATAATTAATTTATGTTTTCAATTTAGTCAAGATTTTAATAATTTCTTATTAAAATAATAACTTGTCCAATTATAAGTATTTACAGATTTTAACAATTATTTATATGAAATAATCATTAAAAATGTATTTTTACATGCTTAAGTACTTAGGAAAATAGTTTTAAAGAGTAAACAGTATTGAAAAATTCTGAAGTTATTATAAAATCATTATTTCACATAATAGTAATTACTGTAAAATTTTCATAGTTTTCTGAACTGGTTTAGTATTTCTTTATTATTTTATTGATTAAACAACATCAAAATTCGGGAAAAATAATAAATGATCCCTAAAAATTCTGGAAATTTAAGCATAGTTTTCTAACATTATACTGAGCCTACTGTAAATGTTTTTGATATTTGTGACTATGGGAAGTATTTCTTATGTTTTTCATTATTAATTAAGCAATAAAATCATAAATAATAGTAAAAATTAAGGGAAATTCATTAAACTTTTTTATTTATTATTAACATGTTATATAAGATATTTGGATAAGGTTTTGTAATTTTGGACATGTGTAGCTATTTATTATCAATTTAAATCATTAAACTATCATTAAATAGGGACAAATAAGGAAACTTTCTTAAAAAACTCTGTAAATTTGGTCATGGAGTCTTTATAATGTTAATAAGGTGCGAAAAATATAAAATCCAGTTTTTGACATACATAACTATATTTTTCTATTTATTTATCTACAACAAAATAAAATACAAAATAAGAATCAAACCGTAATATAAATGCATGAAACTTCATAAATCCACTTTACTCAATATATGGGTCGTTCAAAAATTTTCCCAGAATTTATTGACTCTAAAAAGTATTTTATGTGAATTATTGCCCTATTTTATTGCAATAATTATAGTAATTCAATAAAAATAAGTTATTTTCTGAAAATTTCCAGAACATCTTATTTTATTTATGAGAGTCTGATAAAAATCAGGTTTATGCATAAAATGAGTTTTAGATATTTTGGTGGATTTAATTTGTTTCATTCATGAATTTGAAACTTTTAACAACATACCTTGATGAATGCTTCAAGAGGGATGAAGATTTGAGTATATTGGAGTGTTCTTGGCTGAAATATGAAGATTTCTAGGAGGAATTTCGAGATTGAGAGTGAGAGAAAGAATAGATATGGTTTGAGTGGTGATGAGAATAATGTGTTGGGAGAAAAATAAAAGGAAAGATGATGGGAGGTGTGAGTGGGAGACAATGTGAATAACCTTTTACTTTTGGTGGTCTTCATAATTCTCCACTAACACAAGCATCTTAAGAGTTTTATAAAATTTAATGTAATGTTTATAAAAATAGAGTTTTATAAAAAAAAAAATAGGTTATTATTTGATTATAACAATCTACTTTGATTTGAAGTTTAATTATAGCATTCAAGTTTCATTCTTTTAATTTAATTAGAGCATCATACTTTGATTTGATTTTAATATGGTATCATAATTTAATTTGATTATAGTTATAACGTTATACTATGCTATATTGCTATTAACGTCAATTTATATCATAGTGTAAGGGTTTTGATTCTATTAGCATCGAGAAATCTCGAGTAGGGTTTATTAAATTTCCAATTGGGTTGGGTTGACCCGAATCCATTTTAGGCGGATGTCACACAAAAGATAGTGGGAAGCATGTGTACTCCTGGTAAACTCACCTGAAGGTCAACTGAAAAGTCAACACTAACCCCACACAAGGTTTGATGCATTTGCAGGCGCTCCTAGGCATCATCCCATCCATCAAATCATCTTAGTTGAGTTCTAGCTCAAGTCCTTAGTCTCACCTCCAAGTCATAACAAAATATCTTCTTCCTACAAGACAAGAATGGAATGTATCATAGTCGATTCGTCTAAAAGTCGCACTATAATTACTTCTTTGAACTAAGAAGGAACCATCATTCATCATCTCAAATTGAAGTCATTGACTCTCTAATATAAGGAAAATCTTAATTAAAACATCCCCAAAGTTTGGCATTAAAACAAAGACCCAAGGCCCAAACCGTAAAGCTCGAAACCCAAAAAGTGCCCAAAATCCGGATAGAAACTTACACGGGTCGTGTAAATGGTTACACGGGTCGTTTAACCCTCTTTTTGACAGCACGGGTCGTGTTACGACCTGCTGCAGCTCTGTTTTTGGTCATTTTCACCCCCTTTTGACCCGATTCAAGTTCTAACACTTCTATAAGCTCATAGACATCAAAAGGACATTATTCCAACTCAAATTATACATAATTAGACTCAATTAAACTACTCAATATCATTTCAAATGAATCCATTACATGCCATGATCACAACTTCACTCTATAAGCTTAAGCCATGGAATACCCAATTCCATTCCTACAATTGGTGTTTACAAGTGGAGATTCCTTCTTCTATTCCATAGAATCATTAGGAAATGATCCTCACTCCACTTATACATCCAAATTGATGCAACAAATTCATTCATCCATTAAACAAGAGATCAAATCATCATCTACATGAATAAAACCCATTTCAACACCCAATTCCCATATTCTAGTGATTCAAGGTTTAAGACTACAAATCAAAGGTTGGAATCCTTAGGGAATCATTAGAAATGAATCCCCTCATCCAAAACCACCATAATCATTCATCAATTTCTAGATTCCTCAACAATTCATCAAATCCCTAATTTCTAGGGTTCATAACACCCAAATCAATCAAGCAATTGGATCAAGAGCATCCATGGATCGGATGTTGATCAAAACGTGAACTAGAATCATAAACTAACACTTGGGATCCTAGGATTTCCTCCCCCAAGCTACCATTTTCGGACTTGACATAGAACCCACCCCAAAAACGGGTTTGCAAGCTAGAAGAGGAAGGGTTTATACCTTAGATTGCTTGGAATCTTCTACTATTTGATTAATCTTCAAGAACAAGCAACAATCATTCTTCAAACCCATGAAAATTGCCACCCTCCTCTCCTCCTCTCTCTAAAAACGTGAATGAGGCTGAAATGGTGGAAACCCCTCTGTAAACTTGATATCTTTCACAATTGGCAATAATAGTCCCTATAGTTTGATATTTCTTCACCCAACACCCCAAAAGTCCATTATTCTCATTAGAAGTCTCTTTATTCATACATATGCCCCAATTACAATTATTTATTTCACTTGAGTCATTGACTAGGTCAACACTAACCCTTAGTTTCCCAAGTTTACAAGAATGGTCCCTTACACTAAAATTCTTCATAATTCAGGTCCTTAATATTAATCCAAGGAATTATTTGACCTAATTTAAACTCCACATCAATTCCTTCATAATATCTTATAGTTTTCCAAATCCATGACTAGACAAATCTACTTAGGGTAAGTTTGGCCAAATTGACACTTTTAGTCCTTATGACAATATTTCTCACATTTGGTTACAAATAGATTTTAAAACTATATTTGGCTTATTTATTCACAATATAAAACATAACAAAGTATTAAATTTATTTATTCATTTGTTTTCCTTATTTTCAAAATAAGGTTTATTTATCGGTTTAAGCCCAAAACTTCTAGGCCCAAAACACGGATGTTACAATTATCTACCCCTTATAATGATTCCGTCCCCGGAATCACCGATAAGGAATTAAGTACCCACTTTAAAAAATATCAAAGGTTATTCATGTTTTTAGCTTTAAAACATTATAAAACTCGGAGTACTATAAAGTTCTCTTTATACATTATTTTACTTCAAAAATTACTTATCTTGGGTTTTTTTTTTCAAAAATGTTTTTCTTTAAAGCATGCAATTATCAAACTTGAAATCTTCGTCAACTCGACCCTTGTTTTTACAAAAGGAATTTTAAACACTCGACTTTGTGGTTAATGTTTTGAAGAGATCGTTCTTTATGAGAAAATTTTAATCAACTTTTGTGAAAAGAAAATACTCTTTTGAATTCGTACACTTTATATAAAATAATAAAGTTTCAAATTTATATAGGGATATATCTTCATTGAATTTATTAACAAAATTC
>CM042011.1:57798853-57951353 GCA_023525715.1 Cichorium intybus
ATATACAGTATTAAATGAAATTCTTAAATATTGTGTTAATATAGGACTCAATGTGGACCATTGGATCAATAAAATCCATGGCTGTTAAAATTTTCGTTTTTTTAATTAAAAGCGTAACAAAACGCGTGTTTTTAAATGGAATGCCCCGGTTAAGGGTAAAAGAGTAAAAATCCCCAATTCCCTACAATCACGCACACGATATCATCGGTTTTCAAATTCTACAGAATCAAACATCAGGGCATAGTTTACAGTTGCAATTCAACTAGAATGAAACGTTGCGATTCAACGATTATAAAAAAATACAGATGAACAATTACAAAATATACAGATGGATTCTGTGAGAATGAACGATTACAAATATACAGATGCATTCTTCGAGAAGTAAAGTTGCATTCTCAGAAAAAAATAGTTACGTAAGAGTTTTCAAATTCTCGGAGAATATGTTGAAATATTATCTAGTAATGCGTAAAACATTCTCTAAGAATGAAATGATTACAGAGGACTGAGAAGATAATGAAACATTCTCAAAGAATACCTTACATCACATCCTGAAAACTGTTATAGGGAAAGCCCCATTCTCTGAGAATGCCCCATTCTCAGAGAATGCAGGGGCAGTACAGGAGACAGAAACAGATGGGCCAACATTTATTTCAATCGAACTACAATCACTTGAGGTAGTCGCGATTGAACCAGGCGCATGGGGCAATTTCATCGGGACATCACTTCCAGGCGAAAAAACCTGTTCCAGCACCATGGGTTCCACTTCAACGGGGTGAGAGGAAGGCAACAATGGCGAATGGAGAGGGGAACCAATTGGACTGAGTTTTGAGAGAACTAGACTCGATGGGTCACTGCAAGACTCGCACAAACCTTCAACATGATCTGGAATTTGATTCACTCTGTCGACGCCGAGAATGGTGAAAATCGCAATCGCTGATTCAAAATCGCAGTCGCAAGAAGCAGGAAGTCAATGAACAGCTGAATCTGGAATTTGATTGTGATTGCAGATTACCGATTACGTGATTCTAGGGTTTCTAATAAGGTGGTGTCTAATGTTTGTGAAGAAGGCGACACCATTTAGGGTGAAGCAAGACCCGATAATGGGGAAGGGGCGAGGTGGAGGAGCAGTCGCCGCTGGAGGAGTAAAGGCCGGCGGAGCAATCGCCGGCAGCAAGAGTGGGAATCGGGTTTCCTTGGTCGGCAAAATAGAGGAGAAGAGAGAGATAATGAGAAGAGATTTACGAGCGTATAGGAAGAAAGAAGAGAGAGATAATGAGATAATCACAATTCCAAAATTACCCCATACGAAACTATTATTCACAGTTTAATGATCATCATTTTTTAATTTCGTCTCACTTGTTTAATTTTTGTTAATATAACAAAGTGATTAATATTTTATTGTCTAGAGTTAAAAATTAGTATCAGTATATTCTTTTATGTTAAAAAAAACATTTACAATTTGATAAAATTTACGATCGAATTTTGTAAGATAACTTTTATGTTATTAACATACATCAATATTGATTGATAATTGTTAGAAATAAAAAATTATTGATGTTTATGTATTTTATTATGTTTCTAGATAATAAATAATTGCTTGGAATAAAAAACAAAGCTTTTCATATGGTCGATTTTCATGATTTGTAATATCACTTTATTTAAGAAAAAAATGAAAAAAACTATATGGAGTAGAATGTTTGAGGTTTGCCCCCCATAAATGACGAAAGAAACACCAAATTAGTACGTGATGTTGTGGAAAAATTGAGTGACAATGTTGTGATGGTAGTACGAGTGGTCCTTTATTTTAATGATATGTGGTCACAAACAAACAAATTACAAAATAAGACTCACATGCAAGAACCTATCATCATGATATCCAGTGCTCCACCACTTATCTTATCATTTTCCGATCTCGGAGTCCTTATTCGGGTTGGATTTGAACCAAATTAGTTTATAAGCAGAGTATATTGGCCAGAATAGTTATTTGAGATCTTCTCAATAAACACATCTTTAGTGTATAATGGAAAGTTTTTTGAGAATTCCATTTTCAAATAAACAACTAAACAAAAAAAAAAAAAAACAAATAAAAAAATCTTTAGAGAATATGGGAAAAGTTAGTTTTTACGTCAATATTATCACTCAGTTATATCGTAATAAATGATTTTTCTTTTTCGCTATTGCGTTTTGTATACTTAAAGTCGAATTTATTCAGGAAAGTTACATTTTATGCCCTAATTATATTTAAGCCTAAAAAATTTATTGTTTTTTTGACTCTAGATTTATTTCTATTTATTATAATATTTTTATTGTAATATATTGAAATTAGTTAATGTTAATGTTATGCATTATTATTATTATCATTATTATTAATATTATGACCCTACGACGTTGTTTCCTCATTTGTTGACTTTCCAAGTAACGTCGAAGAATGGAGGACATCTGCTAAATAAGGAACGATAAAAAGAGGTCACGAGTATTACCGTGATTGCTCATGATAATACACTCTAATGCCTAAGTTAATAAACTATGTCAATATATTTGTATGAAGCCTTAGTTGGAAGATATTGAGTGGCTTGCCTTTCTTGCATGTCCAGGTTTTCTGTTTGTCTTGATATTTATATCATCATTGGTATGGGTCCTGAATCGGCGGGGGTCCTTATGTGTATTTCTTTAAATGGTGCTTTTATACTTCCATATATAGTGTAACACTGTGTTTCCTTTTGATAAGTGTTTAAGTTTTAATCTTTGTGTGATTAAATGGCTTAAAGGGTATTTTAGTCATTTGTTAAATGCATGAGTTAGTCAGAATGTGGTTAGATAGAAATAAATGTTGAAAACTGAGTTGAGGTGTGGTTGGAAATCCTTTTGGAAGTGTTTAACATGAAACTGAGCTGAAACTCAGCTCCAGCATAGATAGCGACGCTATATATGGGTAATAGCGACGCTATTTGAAAGTAGGTTGCTATTGTGGCTTAAGCTTAGTGGAAAAAATGTCAAGCTGAGTCAAGAATTTCTCAAGCTGAGTAGATAGCGAAGCTATCTTTAGGTGTTAGCGACTCTATTGTCGTCGACTCAAAAGTTATAAAGTCTATTTTAGAGCTCATTTGGGGGAAATAACCTGTGAGAACTTCGCCCAAGAACCCTAGATTAGCTTTGGAAGATGAAAGATGCTAGGTTACAAGTTGGTGTTGGTCACCCACCTGTAACTAATGAGATTAGAGGAAGTAATTAGAGAATTGGATGTGTAAAAAGGTTTGGATTCGCACCCTAAGTGTGCTCTAAGTTATAGTCAAGTGAATATAACTATTGCAGATTGAATACGGGGTATTTACATGTGTGTGGTGTGTGTGGTATGGTGTAGGTGTTTGAAAGTGTCGAGAAGACACTTGAACCTACCAATTATACCATCTAGAACCGTGTTACTCTAGGTGAGTTGAGTAATCTGTACTTTATCTTTAGTGATATGTGTTTATTGAGCCTTATGGCTTAGAGTTCATGTAGGCCTTTGTTGCCGAGAGATTGGGTTAAATCGCCCAATATTTATAGTGAGAACATATGTGGTTTATGTAGGCCTTTGTGGCCGAGGGATTGGGTTTAATTACTCAAATTACTTGCGAGGGCCTTTGTGGCTGGTTGTTCTCACACAAATGGGGGTGTGGCAGTGAGTCTTAGTGACTCGAGACTGTGGGGGTTGAGGAAGGGAAGGGATTAAATAGTAGAGATTGTGAAGGTACGCAGAGCAGGGTTGTTATGTGATAAGTGTGTGATAAATTGTTTTATATCCTTTATGTGTTGATATATGTATGTGATTACTCATTGAGCTTTTGTAGCTTATTGTGTGTGGGTGTAATGACCTTGCAAGTGAGCGTGACCCTAGTAAGGGGAAGGACGTAGCTCATGGTTAGGATGCTTGGATCATGTAGAAGAGGATCGTAGCATCCCGGCTTGGGGGAGTTTTGTTAGGCTTTTGTACACCAAGGATACTCTTGTGTACCTATTATATGTAACTTATACACCAATGTTGTGTTTTGTGTAATAAACTATGTTTTAAAAAAGTGAAAATTTTGGGTGTATTTGTTTATATAAGTTTGGTGTTACAATATGGTATCAGAGCCGTGGTTTAAGTGAACTAGGTGTTTGTAGAGTAGATTCCTAGACTTGAACCTTGAGAGGTAGTGGATGTGTTGTGTATATAACCTAATTGTTGTTGAATTTTGAAGAATGCGAAGCACTCGGAGTAATCTGACTCGATGAAATTCAGGGTGGGGAGCCCCAAGAGGTAGCTGGGCACGTTCTCAAGGCTCCGTACAAACAGGGGCTAGTTGTAACACCCGGCTTTTAAAACAAAAACACCCCTGAAAAATTTTCATTTAGAACATAGGTTTCAGTACTTAAAACCATAAACAAAGGGGTATATTTTTAATAAAAACGGGTACAAGTGTATCAAGGAGTATACAAATATAATAACCTCCTTATAAGCCGGGCTGCTACTGACAGCATCTACAAGTCCACTTCTTGAGTCACAGACTTTATCCTTACCCTTATCAGGGTTATGCTAACCTGCAGGGACATTTAACAAACGGTATGAGCTACAAAGCTCAGTGAGTAATCATATCTGCAAATAACACGTATAAAAATACATTCATATATCTGTTTGGATATCGGATCCAAACCCCTAGCCTTACTGGCTGACCAAATATCTCTTAGGATTTCAAATCCTAATTTATAGCCTTACATGCTAAATCATAATAACCTGCAATTATTAAGCCACGTCAGTTATTTGCACGTATAATCATATCTAACCATTTTTGTCCCATGTTTCTTAGTCACAACGGACCGCACCATATTTCATGGCTATTTAAGCCGCACCACGAGTCATAGCTAAATAAGCTGCACCAAAACATTTTCAGTATATATATCATAGCCCTCAGGCCGCACCAATTGGTTTCAATAACCCAATATCATAGCCAAAAGGCCGTACCATGTACCTGTAACAATATCATAGCCGTATAGGCCGCACCAGTTGGATATAGCATCCAATATCATAGCCATATAGGCCGCACCAGTTGGATATAGAATACAATATCATAGCCATATAGGCCGCACCAAATATCATAGCCATATAGGCCGCACCAGTTGGATATAGAATCCAATATCATAGCCATATAGGCCGCACCAAATATCATAGCCATATAGGCCGCACCAGTTAATTTCATTTCATTTTATAATCATTTATGGCTCACGGCTCCGTTCTTGTCATTTCATTGACTCACGGCTTATCCGGTATTGCCTTTTCAAGGTTTGACTCACAGCTCCGTTCTTGTCTATCGTAGACTCACGGCTTATCTGGTATTGTCTTTTCAATGCGCCTGTAAACTGTCAAGTTTCGTCCCCTGAATCTGTTTCAATCTGCAACAGTTCAATCAACACATATCATATGTGATATCAGTGAGATTACTCACCTGGATGTTAGCTGCATTTAAATCCCGGTTGTTTCTTGCCTTTGCATGCACCACAACCATTTGTCCCATACCTATAATGTCATTCATTTTCACAATGATTATAGGTTAACAACTTTTTTAATTGACTCTAATGTATAAGAGTTCAATATTGCAATACTACAAACAATGTCTAGATGATAAACTTTCCATTTACCAGCTTTTCATGAGTTTTACTATTTACCGAGGCATTCGTATTGATCTACAATGCCCCCGAGGAGTCGAAAACTCAATTTAATATTTATCCCAGACTTTTCAAACCATTAGGGACTTATGGTTCAAGTTTGAGGTAAATCGGACAAGCTAAACAAAAGTTAGCGTTTTGAACCCCTGTCTGATGGGCGCACTGCGCCAGGTATTGGGCGCACTGCGCCTGGGCGCACCCCGCCAGGAACCTGGGCGCACTGCGCCTAGCGCCTGGGCAGTCTCCTGATCAGTCGCGATTTGTGCACTGTAGCACTCAGTTTTGACATTTTAAGTCCTTAATGCTGTTCTTAATCGATTGGGGTTCATTTCTAGGCTAAAACCTTACATTAATACAAGGTTTTCAACCATTAAAAACAACTCAATCAATCAAAAGGAAGAATTAGGGTTCTTAGTTCCAAAAACCCCGAATCTTCAAATTCAACAAAATAGCAATCTACTTCCATAATCTTGAATTAAGTCCTTTTAGCATGACTTATTGGAAGTATTAAACCATTATAAACCACATAATCATAACTGAAATTTACAAATTTCAGTTTCTATAAAACCAATTAAGAACTTCTTCAAGAACTTGACTAAAAGGGCAATCTACTTACCTTAATTGCTTGGAAATCACCACCTTCCAACAATTATTCCAAGTTCTTGCTTCAATTCAATGATTTCTGCAGAAATCGCACCTTCAAGGCTCCTCCCGTTGCTGCACAAATGGCCAGTCAAAGAAGAGAGTCAACCTCTCTATTTATACTTCCAAAGTTTACAAATTTGGTCCCTAAGTTCATTTTCTTGAACTTTGACCACAATAACTCAAGTTTTATGACATAAAACTTTCATTTCTTATATTTTTGCCACAAGCAACAATATTTTTACATAATTGGTCCCTCACATGGTCAAATGACCAAATTACCCTTTTATGGTAAAATGACCAATTTACCCTTTTCTTCTAGTATTACTTTCTAATACTTAGAACACCATGTTAAATCATAAATACATTATGATTAACATTGTAATACTTAACAAAAGCGTCACGGTGTTACAAATTCTCCCCTCCTTCAAAGGATTTCGTCCCCGAAATCATACAAGGAGTTGAGGTTATGTCTCCCTCACTTCAATTTCGGTCTTCCACATCATTATGGAACTTCTATGGTATTGCTAAGGCACTTTTACCATGCTAGTCTTCTTATCTCTCAGTTGTCTTATCTTCCGGTCAAACACCTTCTTGGGTTGTCCCCGGTACCTTAACTACTTATCTACCTTCATTTCAGCATGAGGTATTCGTTGAAATTCATCAATCAATGTTCTCCAAAAATATGACTCATGGAAAACATTATGAATGTATTGGAGTTCATCAAGAAACTTTAATCAATACATCACAAGTCTTACTTTTTGGGATACCTGGAAAGGTCCAATATACAAGGACTCAACTTTCCTTTTTGTCCCACTTCAATTTCTAGTCTTTCCGAAGGATCTTTTGATTACACCGACATCCCTCATCTGGAATTGCAACGGTTTTACTCTATGGTTCATGTACTACCGTTACTGCTTCTTAGCCATTTTCAACTTTTTCTCGTATTCATTTAGTTTCTCTTCAGTTTGTACTACTATCTCGAGTCTAGCCAACGACTTATCTCCAACTTCTGCCTAGCAAATCGGAGTATGACATGGTACTCCATACGACGTTTCATATGAGTCGTCAGAAAGTTGGTACTAAAACTGTTATTATCTACAGATTCCACCCGAAATGGACAATCTTCTTGTCTTTCGCCAAGGTCTGTTATGCAAATTTCAAGCATATCTTCTAGAGTCTGCGTCATTATGTCATCTCGCCCATCAAGATACGGTACTTATTAGTACTTTTGAATTAATTATTCTTGAAAACTATGCAAAAATCAACGAATAATTCTATTATCTCGGCCTGATACAATCCGTGCCGATAACTCACGTCGACAATTTTACTTTATCTATATATCTTTTCGCTACTTTTCGATCTTAATTTCTTCCTTAGTCAGTATAAATCTACACTGATGTCATCAATCAACCTGCAATTACCCATATGGTGTCATACCCATGCGGTATTTGCAAAGACTTTATTATAAAGTCTATAATATTTTCGTCCCATTTCTTCTTTGGGACCCACAACGGTTACATTTTCCGTATGCTTCCAATGATTTGACTGTAGTTACACATAAGTCAAACACTTTTCACATGTTTTTCAATGTCTTTCTTTAGTCCCGGCCACCAATACATAGGTTATATCACCCTACACAGTTTGGTACTGCCCCGGGCATTTTGCATATCTACCCCAATTTACATCTTTTAAGGGTAAATTTCATATCTCACTTTGCTTTGGAACTCACATACACAACCACCAAGGGTTTTCAATCGCTGTGAGTTTCTAACTAGCTTCTTTCAATAGCTAATCATTCATTTACTTTTCACCTTTTCAGACTTGCGCACTTCTTTCTGTGCTACCCGAATCAACTCAGGTAATCAATTCGCCACACTCACGCATGTGGTTGTATCTTTCAAAGAATATTCTTTTCAATTCAAGGCATTTATAGCCACATCTGCCTTTTTGAGATGGTACAAGATTTCATAACCGAAATCTTTAAGTAACCCATCTATCTTTGCTATCTCATATCTAGCTTCTTTTTGATCAATTAAGTACTTCAAACTTTTATGATCCATATAAACAGTAAGCTTTACACCACATCAGTAGTGTCTCCAAAGCTCAAATGCCAAAATCATAATTGCTACTGCAATATCATGTATCCAAAATCAACTCTGGATGCATTTCTATAAAACAATTTATCTTCTCCGCTTAGCGATAATGCTAACACCGGAGCTTCACATAAGGTTTATTTCAACCTTTGAAAAGTTACATGTGGTCTTTCTACCACTCAGACTTTTCACTTTTATTGATCAACTTTAGTCAATTAACCAGCAAACAAGGAGCAGTTTTCTACAACTCTCCTATGGTAACCTGCCGAACCAAGGAACTACAATTCTAGTCAGATTCCTCAGGTGGTTCCAGTTTTATCATAGCATCAATTCCACTGGATTTACTTTATCATCTCTGGCACTATTAACATGCCCAAAGAATATGAAACTTCTTTTAACCAAACTTCATACTTGAAGAATTTTACATATCACTTAACTCAGTGAAGTAACTCCAATACCTGGTACAAATGTACCCCATATTCAGTCTGGTTTCGAGAATATCAGATTCTCAGTAGCCAATGCACATACATATCAGCTTGTCTTTCTTCTTTTAAAACAAGATAGGGCTCCACATGATGACACTTTCGGCCATATGAGACCTCGATTCAAAAACAATTTCTTCTAATTGTTTTACCATTCTGCCATCTCTGTAGATGTTAATCAATATAGAGCCTAAATAACAGGAACGGCTCCCAAGACCAGTTTAATCATAAACTCTTTTAACCAATCTGGTGAAAATTCTAGAGGTTCTTTGGAAGAGACATCCAAGAATTCATTTAAAGTTTTACACTTCGGTCACCGCTTTATTTAGCTTGGCCCATACCACGTATGCCAACTACAACATCATTCCTTTTCTAACTCTTTTCTGAGTTAAAGCAAAGGAAAATAATCGGTATTCTCAACAGCGGTTATTTATCATGGATTTCATCCGTTTCACTTCTGATTTTTGAACCATCATGTTCATTTTCTACAATTCATGTTAGCATCATTCATTGCTAACCAATTTATATGCACTATTTCTTCAAATTCATTGGTAGGCATCGGCTCCAGATTTATAGGAAAAAATGGTCCCGTAAATCCTAGGCAGACTACCTTCCAGGTGTTCAATATCTTGAACATATTTGCTAGTTGCTATAGCCAGTTCCAAAATTTCATCCATATTCGTTGATGAAATATTCAGACAAAACATCAAAGTCATCGATCCAAAGCATAGCTTCATGGATCAAATATAACATATACGGGGATTATATTCAAGACAATGATATCTGAGACCATATTAATCTACTCACGAGCTTTTCCCACAGTCTGCTGGAACGCTCATGGTACCACTGGTCCTTCTCGACCATTCACTTCTTCTTTCTATTTTCCCAGTTCTTTTCCGGGTTTATCACCCTTTACTCCACATTTAGCATGTGAACATTTCATAGGAAAGTGATCTATAGCTCCACGCTAGACACACTTCCGTACCATTCAACAAACTTGAGCAATATGCTCCTATTTTCTGCAATTCCAGCATTTCAACGGTAGAGTCTCAACTCTACAATTTTCTGAGTGCTTTTCCTGCACTTCTTACACTGCATCACTTCTTTGTTTTGGTCCCTTCCCTTTAAGGTTGGACCCAGTTCGTGGTAGCTTCTCCTGAAGCGTCCACTAATCTTTTTCTGCTTTTCTTGTAGTCTCAGCTACTTTTCTTTCACCTTGAATATCAGTCAGGATGAGCACCCAAATTTCTTTTTCTGACCACAGCAGCTACTATTGCTTGTCATGTGGATTTTCTGCTACTTGTCTCGTTGCCCCTCGTTCAATGGAACCTTGAGAAAGGGCTGGTCCACTTCTTAAAGCTCCACGCCCTAAATTCCTCCCAATAAGATTTGCTGCTCGTACTTTTTATACGTCAGAAATCATCACCAGTTAGGTTATATATGTATAATAACAACTATATACACCTAACTATATATCATGTCTACTATCTCTCAAGGTTTAAGTCCAGAGATCTACTCTATAGACACCTAGTTCACTTAAACCACGTCTCTGATACCAACTTGTAACACCCGGCTTTTAAAACAAAAACACCCCTGAAAATTTTTAATTTAGAACATAGGTTTCAGTACTTAAAACCATAAACAAAGGGGTATATTTTTAATAAAAACGGGTACAAGCGTATCAAGGAGTATACAAATATAATAACCTCCTTATAAGCCGGGCTGCTACTGACAGCATCTACAAGTCCACTTCTTGAGTCACGGACTTTATCCTTACCCTTATTAGGGTTATGCTAACCTGTAGGGACATTTAACAAATGGTATGAGCTACAAAGCTCAGTGAGTAATCATATCTGCAAATAATACTTATAAAAATACATTCATATATCTGTTTGGATATCGGATCCAAACTCCTAGCCTTACTGGCTGACCAAATATCTCTTAGGATTTCACATCCTAATTTATAGCCTTACAGGCTAAATCATAATAACCTGCAATTATTAAGCCACGTCAGTTATTTGCACGTATAATCATATCTAACCATTTTTGTCCCATGTTTCTTAGTCACAACGGACCGCACCATATTTCATGGCTATTTAAGCCGCACCATGAGTCATAGCTAAATAAGCTGCACCAAAACATTTTCAGTATATATATCATAGCCCTCAGGCCGCACCAGTTGGTTTCAATAACCCAATATCATAGCCAAAAGGCCGCACCATGTACCTGTAACAATATCATAGCCGTATAGGCCGTACCAGTTGGATATAGCATCCAATATCATAGCCATATAGGCCGCACCAGTTGGATATAGAATCCAATATCATAGCCATATAGGCCGCACCAAATATCATAGCTATATAGGCCGCACCAGTTGGATATAGAATCCAATATCATAGCCATATAGGCCGCACCAAATATCATAGCCATATAGGCCGCACCAGTTAATTTCATTTCATTTTATAATCATTTATGGCTCACGGCTCCGTTCTTGTCATTTCATTGACTCACGGCTTATCCGGTATTGCCTTTTCAAGGTTTGACTCACAGCTCCGTTCGTGTCTATCGTAGACTCACGGCTTATCTGGTATTGTCTTTTCAATGCGCCTGTAAACTGTCAAGTTTCGTCCCCTAAATCTGTTTCAATCTGCAACAGTTCAATCAACACATATCATATGTGATATCAGTGAGATTACTCACCTGGATGTTAGCTGCATTTAAATCCCGGTTGTTTCTTGCCTTTGCATGCACCACAACCATTTGTCCCATACCTATAATGTCATTCATTTTCACAATGATTATAGGTTAACAACTTTTTTAATTGACTCTAATGTATAAGAGTTCAATATTGCAATACTACAAACAATGTCTAGATGATAAACTTTCCATTTACCATCTTTTCATGAGTTTTACTATTCACCGAGGCATTCGTATTGATCTACAGTGCCCCCGAGGAGTCGAAAACTCAATTTAATATTTATCCCAGACTTTTCAAACCATTAGGGACTTATGGTTCAAGTTTGAGGTAAATCGGACAAGCCAAACAAAAGTTAGCGTTTTGAACCCCCTGTCTGATGGGCGCACTGCGCCTGGGCGCACCCCGCCAGGAACCTGGGCGCACTGCGCCTAGCGCCTGGGCAGTCTCCTGATCAGTCGCGATTTATGCACTATAGCACGCAGTTTTGACATTTTAAGTCCTTAATGCTGTTCTTAATCGATTGGGGTTCATTTCTAGGCTAAAACCTTACATTAATACAAGGTTTTCAACCATTAAAAACAACTCAATCAATCAAAAGGAAGAATTAAGGTTCTTAGTTCCAAAAACCCCAAATCTTCAAATTCAACAAAATAGCAATCTACTTCCATAATCTTGAATTAAGTCCTTTTAGCATGACTTATTGGAAGTATTAAACCATTATAAACCACATAATCATAACTGAAATTTACAAATTTCAGTTTCTATAAAACAAATTAAGAACTTCTTCAAGAACTTGACTAAAAGGGCAATCTACTTACCTTAATTGCTTGGAAATCACCACCTTCCAACAATTATTCCAAGTTCTTACTTCAATTCAATGATTCCTGCAGAAATCGCACCTTCAAGGCTCCTCCCGTTGCTGCACAAATGGCCAGTCAAAGAAGAGAGTCAACCTCTCTATTTATACTTCCAAAGTTTACAAATTTGGTCCCTAAGTTCATTTTCTTGAACTTTGACCACAATAACTCAAGTTTTATGACATAAAACTTTCATTTCTTATATTTTTGCCACAAGCAACAATATTTTTACATAATTGGTCCCTCACATGGTCAAATGACCAAATTACCCTTTTATGGTAAAATGACCAATTTACCCTTTTCTTCTAGTATTACTTTCTAATACTTAGAACACCATGTTAAATCATAAATGCACTATGATTAACATTGTAATACTTAACAAAAGTGTCACGGTGTTACACTAGTGGCCCAGTAGGGGAAAACCGCCAGACTTATGGACAACGAGTGTTGTTGTTTGTGAGTTATTACCTACTGTTGTGGGTGTACAAAGGGAGGAGGCTGTAAAGCAAGCTCATGATAAACGTCCTAAAAATGAGAGTCTAGGTGAAAGTGGGATCCGTGCTGAAAAGGAAGTTCAAGGGGAAGGAACTTCTGAACATAAAAGTGAATGTACCTACAAAAACCTTCTTAGTTGCAAACTAAAGGAGTTCTCAGGAACAGATAATCCAACCTAGGCAATGCAATGGATGATCCATACTGAGAAAGTGTTCGGAATCAGTAAGTGTGCGGAGGGAGATAAGATAGAGTTTGCTACCAATCTTTCCACAGGAAATGCACAGTACTGGTGGCTAGTTTTTATCAGAGCGTTGGGGCCTGACTTAACACAATCATTGTTGTGGGAACAGTTTAAGAAAAAGTTCAACACAAAGTATTGCTCAAAGGTGGCTGTAAAGAGGTTGGAGGATGAGTTTTTGCACTTGGAGCAAGGATCTCGCTCTGTGCAAGAGTATACTTTGAGTTTTTTTTTTTTGGAGAAAGCAAAGTTTGCTGAACACCAAATTAATACGGAGAAACGGAAGATAGACAAGTATGTTTGGGGTTTAAATACCCAAATCCGAGAGATGGTACAGCCGCTTCAATTCTCTTCCTTTCGACAACTGGTGGATAGGGCTACAGAAAGGAGACAGAGTTGCAGCGTAAAGAGAATGAGAGGAATGCTGCGGAAACAAAGAGGAAGACAAAAGAACATCCGTGGACGTCTCAAAAGAAGCCACAATAGTCAAATCCTAATTCTCGAGGCCAGACACGAAAACAGGAGGGTAAGTGGTGTGAGAAATGCAAGAGAAAGCATTTGAGAAATTGTCTAACAAATGCTACGCTGTTGAGTTGTTTTAAGTGTGGAAAGTCGGGGCATTTTGCTCGGGATTGTTCGCAGAAGGAGAAAGTATCTTTCTAGTGTGGGGCTACGGATCATTTTCGTGCAGATTGTCCCCAGTTTAAGTCCGGAACGGCTGAATATAAACCATAGGAAGAGCGGGGAGGTAAGAAGGAGGAAGCGAAGGGTCAGGGAGGGCCAGTGGCATGACGAGGTTTCCAAATGACGGTTGAAGAATCCCGTGAGAAGAAGGATGTAGTTTCAGGTATTTTTACTTTTAATTCGATTCCCGTGTATGTGTTGTTCGACCCTGGAGCTATGAATTATTTTGTGTCAACTTCATTTATGCCCCATATAATTATTCCCCAACCCCTACGGATGAGAGTTTGAAAGTGGCAGTAGCCGATGCTAGATATGTGTAGGTTTCCGAGCAGATTCGAGGGTGTCAGCTTAAGATTAACAGGACCGCTTTCCCTATTGATTTGAAGCCAATCGCTACCAGAGAGTTTGAAGTTATTGTTAGCATGGATTGGTTAGTGACAAATCATGCCCAAGTTGATTGCGAAAATAAGAGTATTTTTGTTATAGCACCTGATGGGTCGCATATATTGATCCAAAGTGAGCGACAGTGTATGAGGATGCCTATTATTTCCTTTGTTAAGGCTCGGAATATGTGACAGTTGTAAAAATCAGACACCCAAACGAAGCTCTAAACACGTAATAACGACCAACAGAATATATAAGGTATTGTTTTAACGATCAATATATCATATTAGTGTTATGATAAGTTAAACAAATACTACTTGAAAAAGCGAACAATTTGACATAAAGAACGTCAAAAATGGATATCGTATGACAAAGTTATAATTATCCGAAAACGACAAATCAGTATTTTCTTAAAACATTATATATATATATATATATATATATATATATATATATATATATATATATATATATATATATATATATATATATATATATATATATATATATATATATATATATATAAAATAAATTCAGTTAAAAGATATGCGACAACCGGGAGTCGTAAACGCAAAAATTTTATATCAAATCGAACGTCGTAAAATTACGCACGTATTAGTGTCAACAAAACTTTCGTACGAGTCTCGAACAGCACAAATACCGAGAATGTGGACACAAATGCGCCAGATGGAGCAACGCATGTGTGCCATGTGTCATGACACATGTGCAACACCTACTCACTGCATGTCGCGACGCATGCCATCAGACGACGCATGCGCGACGTACCGGCACGAGGTGGCTGCACGTTTTTCGAGGTTTGATTTTGAAACTAGTATAAATAGAATGGAGGAGGGGACTTCTCCATCATCACCACCACTCTCTCCTCTACTTTCGATCACCACCTCCCTTCGCCGCCGCTAGCCACCGCCGTCCGCCACCGTCGATAGCCGCTTTTTTTTTTTCGGAAAAAAATTCCGTGACACCCTACGCTGAGTTTACAGCCCCTCGTTTTTATCGCTTTTATTATTTTCAAATATAGGGGGAATACACGTCAAAATAAGATATATTTGTTTTTAGTTATGTTTATTATAAGTGGAGGGTATCATCTCTAAAGCATGAAATATTACAATATATGTTGATAAAAATAATGAAATAATACTATTGTTATTATAGAAGATAATAATAATATTATTATGATGAATTACGAAAAGTAAACATATTGTTACGATACGTTAACACTAAAAATAAATACTTTGATACACTTTTAATTAAGTGATACACGATATATATATATCTTTTAGATAAGGTATACTTTGTTTATAAAACAAATATACAAAAATTACTTATACGCGAACAACAAAAGCTCATTGCGGTACTAGAGTTATTGTCATAAGTCCCCTAGACTTATAACCGTTAACCTTCTGAAGGAAGGGCTAGAGAGGTCAGGTATACGTATACAGTTAGGCAAACTCACCCATGTGGTCGATATATACGACTCTTCTGAACTGTATTGGGTGTTGACATCTCGAGTACACTGTCGACGTTTGGCAAAACGTCAAGAGGTGCCATTTTACGCCATGATAGCTCGGTTATAAGGCTCTAAGTAGCACTGTAGCTCGGTTCGTGGGAAATACCATAAATTAATATATAAATATCGACAGTTTTATAAAAAGGTAAAAATGTTTTTAAACAAAGGAGATACCCGAATTTTTCATCAAAACCTGTAAACTCACCAACTTTATGTCGACTTTTCAAAGTGATGTTTTGTTCCCAGGAATCAATTAAAGATGCGGAGGGTTTTGTGCAAATGGAACTGTAGGAACTTTTTGGTTTGCGTAATAAATCAGATAGCTTCATGTATTAAAATAATCGGGCAACGTTTTTGTCAAACGTTGGGTCACAATGTAATATTACCCTGATATATATATATATATATATATATATATATATATATATATATATATATATATATATATATATATATATATATATATATATATATGTATGTATATATATATATATATATGTATATATATATGTATATATATGTATATATATATGTATATATATATATATATATATATATATATATATATATATATATATATATATATATCATCACTTTTACGGTAATCCTGCTCAACCCTTGTATTTTGCACAACCGAGGGGGCAATCGGTTGCATCGCACTTCTAGCCACGGGAGTACGATGACTCGTCGCCCATTTACATTCCTGAGGATATAGAATCTCAAGTAGAAATTAGGCCTCAGTTGTTAGGGATATTACCGGAATTTAGGGGGTACAAACAGGGTGACCCATACAATCACTTGTATGAATTTATAGCGATAGCCAACACTAATACCCCTAGGAATACTAATAAGAACATTTTTAGACTAAGATTGTTCCCATTCACTCTTAAAGACAAAGCCAAATATTGGTTTGCATCTTTATCATCGATTAGCATCACTACATGGGACCAACTCAAAGCTAAGTTCTTACAAGAATTTTATCCGGCAAGCAAGACGACGGAAATCAGGAGGGCTATTCAGGATTTCCAGTAGAAGCCTGGAGAAGCTTTTTATGAAGCATGGGACCGTCTAAAGGATTTGATGAGGTCATGTCCTCATCACGATATTCCAAAGTGGCAACTGGTCAATGTATTCTTTGAAGGAGCAAGTGAGAGGAACCAAGCTATGATTAACGCATCATCTAGTGGCACGATTATGATGCAAGACCCGGAGGAGGCTTGGCGGTTTTTGGAACAGTTAAGTAATGGCTCCAAGGCAAATTTTTCTACAAGGAAGACGGTAGGTACAGTCGCAGCAATAGGAGCCGATGCCGACTGGAAATAGGATGTAAAGAAGGAGATAAGCGAGCTTAAAAAGAAATTTGATAGGCTTGTGTCTACTCTGCAGAATGGACCTCAGAGTCAGCCACAAGGAGGTCAAGGAGGACCAAAGACTCAAGAAGTAAATCAAGTCTATGGACAGGGTCAAGGACAATATGGCAATGGACGACCCTATAGGCCATATAATCAAGGTCAGCAAAATTTCAATAAGCAGAGGCAAAACAACTACCAAGGGAAATTATCCAACCCACCAAGGCAGCATCAACTGGTGAACAATAATGGTAATGCCAATGGAAATGGCAGTAGCGACAATAGGGGGCCTAATAACCTCATCAACAATACTCCAGGAATGCAGCAGCAATCACAGGCCAATGCGAAAGCCATCGTCAATATGGAGAGGCAAATCGCCCAAATGACTGAAGACCAACGAAAAAAGATAATGGGAAGCTGCCAAGTACCACAGAAGTCAATCCGACCCATAGTCAGCGGGCCGGAAAGGAACATGTCAACATTGTCGAGGCTGAATGGAGGAAAGTCACCCTAGAAGATCTGCTAGAATTAGGAAATGAGGCTGAGAGTGAAAAAGAAGAAGAAGTTAAGGAAAAAGTGGAAATTGAAAAAGAGAATAGGGAAGACACGGAATTAAAGGAAATTCCCGTTGAGAAGGAAACTCAACCAAAGGAGGTCAAGGATGTCCAGGAGGAAAAGCAGCCAATAATAGCTGGAATCAAACAAATAAAAAAGGACAAGAAGGGAAAGAAAATGCAGGAATCGCCCAAATCGACAGGGCCATCAATGAATCAACCTTTGTGGGATGAACTTAAGAATGCTCCCGAGGATACAAGAATTCTTCGAGAAATGTGTGAGAAAAATGGAAAAATCAAGACTCCCACACCTGACACTGTGAGGTTGACTATTAAAACTAGTGAGGCACTGTTGGGAACACTGCCCAAGAAAGAGAAGGATCCTGGTTCACCACTGATTACTGCTACTTTAGGAGATGTGGTCATTAGGAACACCTTGCTGGATTTGGGAGCAAGTGTGAATGTGCTACCGGGATACTTATATGATAAATACAAGAATGAGGAATTAGAGCCGGCAAAGACTGTGTTACAGCTTGCTGATCAGCCAACTAGAGTATCTCGAGGTAAGCTTACCAATGTCATAGTGAAGGTTGGGGATTTCTTTTACCCAGTAGACTTTTTAGTCATGGAGTATGAGAGTCAGGAGGACGCTCCCGCATTAATATTAGGACGCCCGTTCTTGGCTACAGTCGGCGCTGTTATTGACAGCAAAACAGGAGATTTGGATATCTTCTTTGGGTCGAGAAAAAGAAGGTTAAATATGTTCGGAAGTCCCATATCTCTACCTCAAGGGTATGACGATAAGAATTTGGACAGCAACTTGCTGATGGAGCCTGGGGATAAGGACAAATGAACAATATGGACCCGAACAGGAGAAAGTGGAAAAGAGGAAGTATTAAAAGAAACAAAGGAGCATCCGTTGTCCACCATTGATAAAGAGCAGCTGCTGGACATGATGGAGATGTTGGAGGCAAGGCACCAACAGTATGAGAAAGACGCAAGGGAAAGAGAAGCAAAGGTCATTCAACTTCTAGAAGCTCAGCAACAATGGATTAGCGGGGTTAGTGACATGATGACTCAGCTCACTTCATTTATGTCAATGATGGTCCACAATTTCGCGCCAAATCACAAGGAGATGCCATCAGGAATTCAAGAAGAATAGGAGTAGGAATGGTACGTCCGGCTGAAGACGTTAAACTTAGCGCTTTTTGGGAGGCAACCCATCTTTTCATAGGTTAGGTACTGTATTCTTAGGGATAATTAGGAAATTATATCATCGTCATTTACAGGTATTATTGGTCCAAGGCAAGTGTGGGGTTGATTTGAAGAAAAATGGAATTTTGATGACCGCGTCGCGGTCAGGCAAATTGCGCGTCGCAGGATCGTAAACCAACCCGATGCACAGGGGTTGATTTGGGAACACGCGTGTCGCGGTCTGCTCTTATCCGCGTCGTGGGAGTCGATCAGTCGGTTTCCTCCGATAAAAGGTAAGCCGCGACACTATTCACACACACACACGCCACAGAGCTTTGATCGTCGAAGATTTTTCGTGTTTTCTCTTGCTCATTTCATTCCTACTACCAAGGTATGCCATTCTAACTAGCTTTTACGTGTTAAAAGTAGTGATTAGGCAGTTGATTTTGGATGATTTCTCCAAAAACTAAAAAACTTAAAAATCGCCAATGCTGACTCGTAGGGTGTTTATTTTGCCAAATAATGACCTTAGATGAGTTAGTCGGCACTTAGGCTACCTTGTAGTGTATTTGGATTGAGTTTAAACAGGTTAAATTGCGAGTTTGGATTTGAAATTTTAAACAGCCGCTCGCCGCGTCGCAACCTGGTTCTTGGGCCGCGCCGCGGTGCGGTGTGGAAGAAAAAGGACCAAAATTGCAATTTTTTTCTTTTGTGCAGATGTCATTCCGATTAGACCAGCCATTTCTTCAGTTCCCTGCTGAGCTGGACAGTTCAGCGGAGTATATTTCACGGAGGGATGCCCTGATTGGTCGCCGGGTTCTAGAGGCGACGATCATCGATCGGGACATTCTGCGAGACGCTGGGCTCTAGGCTGAGATCGAGCCATTTTTGCACCGTACATGGGTTGATGGAGAGGCCAGGTTCACATGCCGAGGCTGGGATAGGCTCATGGCCACCCAGGATGATACAATATATACCGAGCTTCTGTTGGAGTTTCTATCCACTGTTCGCTATGCACCGGGTTCTTAGGAGGCCCGCTCCAGGCTTATCTGGTTTAGATTAGGAGGGGTGCACAAGGAGTGCAACCTCCAGGAGTTTGGGAGGCACACCGGCATCTACACGGAGGCGGACCTCCAGCATCGACACTACACGCAGTTCATAGGTGCGTGCATTCAGGGGCAGCCCGAGAGGGCTGCCAATGCAGAGATTTGGACACTTTTGTCTAACATATTCTACGAGGAGGGGTCGGCCAGGGAGAGCCAGCTCAGCGACCCGCTTCACCGGCTCATGCACCGGATCGTCTCTACCTCCATCATGCACAGGGAGGGGGCGAGAAGGTGTCCGGAGATGACATGACGTATCTATGGGTGCTCCTTGACCCCTCCAGGTTCCTTCACCTCCTGTTTGCCCTAGCTGTCTCTCTTTCCACCCGTGCGACGGGTGCATCAGCCAACAGTCCTCTGGCACGCGGGCAGTACATCACCCGGTTGGCCCGTTCATACCAGATCCTTACTGCTGCCACTGTGGCATCCTTGACTGCCCTACCTCCGATTCGCACTACGGCGCGAGCTTTGGAGAATATGGGCCTTATTGAGTAGCAGCGCCCGGGCCAGTACGTGCGGGTGGCGACCGAGGCCGCCCAGGACCCCCAGCCAGCATATGCCCAGCCGGGTAGGAGACGACGAAGACCGGCAGCACCAGCACCATCAGATCCAGCGCTACCACAGCCACAGCAGGAGGATCCATCGGCCATCCATCGATTGGAGGCCAGGGTCGCGAGGATGGAGGACCAGCTGGAGTGGATCGGGGAGGTACTTTTGTTGGAATAGGTGTCAAAGCCATGACTCTTAATTGTATTTATCTTGTTAATAGAAGCTAAGTCCATTTGGGTTGCCGTCATAGATGAAAGATAGATGTATAGTTCAGTAGAGAGAGTAGTTGATTTATTAACTGTTTAATAAATCAATAGAAATAAATATATAGTTTATTAATATATTTCAGTGTTAATATATTAATTAGAAACTATATTAATTAATTAAGATTTAATCTAGAATTAATTGGATTTAATTTAGTGATTAAATTAATTAATAAAAGGTGCAGGGACTGGTTGGCATTTATTCAATAGTTGAATAAATGGCCAGGTAAAACCAGGGACCAAAGTTGGTGCCACCCTGGAGGCTCCTCCAGGGTTTGGCGAAACCCTAAGTAGGGTTTTGGGGAGTCTGGTCCAAGGGGTCAAAAGCCTTGTCCATTTGGAGGCTTTCTAGGGTTTCAGGTGTAACCCTAGGAGGCTATATAAGGAACCCCTTGGGCACCCTAAATCCCACGCCACCTTCTCCCTCTGTTACTCTGCTGGACTGATTTCTCCATAGCTTGGTTGTGACTTGCATTTGAGGCAGGATTCTTTTGCTGCTTGCTTCAAGGATCATAAGATCAAAAGGTTGGTTTTCTCAGTTTTTTGATATTTAGAAATTATTGTTGCCTTTAGGTTTTAGTTATAATCTTCATAGAAGAAAACATAGATCATCTTAGGGTTGCATGTGAACCATAAGTTATTATTTGTTCATTGATTACATAGAAATCCCTTCAACTTTTACAGATGGTATCAGCACAGGGCCAGCGCCCCCGACCATTCCCAGCCCGAGCTCACGATCATGAGGCTGGATCTTCCAGGCCACCAGGTGCCGATTGATGTATTTTCTTTTTCTTCTTTTGGATATCTGTACTGTACCTATGACACTAATATCTTTTAGTTGTTTATATTTTATTTGTTTGTCTGTTTGCATTTGATGTTTTTGTTGAGTCTTGCATGTGTTACCAAAATTAGTGCAGTTGTTTCAAGCAAGTGTGGGGTCATTGTGCTGTGACATCCGCCTAAAATGGATTCGGGTCAACCTAACCCAATTGGAAATTTAATAAACCCTACTCGAGCTTTCTTGACGCTAATAGGATCAAAACCCTTACACTACGATATAAATTGACGTTAATAGCAATATAGCACAGTATAACGTTATAACTATAATCAAATTAAATTATGATACCATATTAAAATCAAATCATAGTATGATGCTCTAATTAAATTAAAAGAGTCAAACTTGAATGCTATAATTAAACTTCAAATCAAAGTAGATTGTTATAATCAAATAATAACCTATTTTTTATAAAACTCTACATTAAATTTTATAAAATTCTTATATTAATTAGTGTATTACATAGAGATGCTTGTGCTAGTGGGAAATTATGAAGACCACCAAAAGTCAAAAGTTATTCCCATGGTCTCCCACTCACACCTCTCATCATATTTCCTTTCATTTTTCTCCCAACACATTATTCTCATCACCACTCAAACCCTCTCTATTCTTTCTCTCACTCTCAATCTCGAAATTCTTCTAAGAAATATCAATTTTCCAGCCAAGAACAATATCTCATACTCAAATCTTCATCCCTTTTGAAGCATTCATCAAGGTATGTTGTTAAAAGTTTCAAATTCATACATGAAACAAATTAAATCCACCAAACTATCTAAAACTCATTTTATGCATAAACCTGATTTTTCTCAGGATGCCATCAATAAAATAAGAAGTTCTGGAAATATTCAGAAAATAACTTATTTTTATTGAATTACTATAATTATTGCAATAAAAGAGGGCAATAATTCACATAAAATACTTTTTGCAGTCAATAAATTCTGGGAAATTATTGGAACAACCCATATATTGAGTAAAGTGGATTTATAAAGTTTCATGCATTTATATTACTGTTTGATGCTTATTTTGTATTTTATTTTGTTGTAGATAAATAAATTGCAAAATATAGTTATGTATGTTAAAAACTATATTTTATATTTTTTTGCACCTTATTAACATTTTAAAGACTCCATGACAAAATTTTACAGATTTTTGTAAGAATGTTTGCTTATTGTTTCTGATTTAATGATTATTTAATGGTTTAAATTGATAATAAATAGCTACACATGTCCAAAAATTATAAAACCTTATCAGAATATCATATATAACATGTTAATCATAAATAAAAATTCTAATGAATTTATCTTAATATTTTCCTATTATTTATGATTTTAGTGATTAGTTAATAATGAAAAACATAAGAAATACTTCCCTTAGTCCACAATATCCAAAATATTTACAGTAGGCTCAATATAATGTTAGAAAACTATGGTTAATTTTCCAGAATTTTTGGGAATCATTTATTATTTTTCCCGAATTTTGTTGTGGTTTAATTATTAAAATACTAAAGCAGTTAAGAAAAATATGAAAATTTTACAGTAATTACTATTTTATGAAATAATGATTTTCTGAAAATTTCAAAATGTTTCATTACTGTTTAGTATTTAAAAGCATTTTCCTAAATATCTAAGCATGTAAAAATGCATTTTTAATGATTATTTCATATAAATAATTGTTTATAATATATAAAATCTGTAAATACTTATAATTTGACTAGTTATTATTTTAATAAGAAATTATTAAAATCTTGCCTAAAGTGAAAATATAAATTAATTAAGCAAAGTAATTAATTCAATTTAAAATTCACTTAAGATATAAATACATTAATATTCAAAACAAAATTTGGATAATTGTTAATTCATCTAATATAAGAATATGTGTCTAATTATTCTTATTAATACTATATTCCCATTTATCGATTCCTAAACCAAAACTATTAATTATAATAGGTTCCACGTCGTTTTGACCCGAGCCGTCTATCGTACAACACGCATATTCCGTTTAGACTAATGTGAGTAATCTACCCCATATTTTATAATTTTCAATACTTTTGGGGTGTATCATGTGGTTTTAATATGTTCCAACTTCATTTTATTATTTTTTCACCATTGAGACATTGTTGGGACATTTATATGTGAATCATTATTTGTATAATTATTGTTTGTTTACGCTACATGTACTTGTAGTGCATTACCATTTTTAGTCTAATCTCCATGACTATGCCCGTATTCTTGAGGTACGTTATGGACAATAATAGCGCTATTGGGTTGACCATCCCGCCTTGGGACGCTAAGGTGATTGATCGCACGTGGTTGAGTGTGTATGATGATTAGATGCTCCATCCTATATATATACATATATGTGTATATATAGGGTGAGGACTTATTGTTGTTGTTATCATTTGTTAATCAATTTTTGATTTATAAACTGTTATCTCAATAACACTTGCTTGCCAACTTCAAAAGAAAACAAATTTCAAATTATTCAAACTCACAATTTTCTCTAATAAAACTAGATTACTCACCAACTCTTGTAGTTGACCTGTTTTTACCCATGATGCAGATTTGAAGAATGAAGTTGATGAAAAGTAGGGTTTACCTTAGAAACCCACAAGACTATTTAAATTTGATGTAATAAATGTTATTGTATTTTGATTTGTATTTGTATGTTGTGGATCTTGTTTGCATACTTAGTACTTAATTGAATCTAATCATATTATAACCTAGTTGTCATGAGACTTTGAACAATATATCACGCCTTGATCGATTCCGCCAAGGATCGGGGTGTGACAGATTGGTATCAGAGCCCTTGACTATAGGGAATTAGGTTAATTGCCTTGACCTAGTCTATAGCCTCTAGGGTCCTCTCGTATGCTAGTTTATAAAATGCACACACAACTGCATGTAATTCGCACTTAGAAAATCCTAGGAATACCTTTGTGTGCTAATTGCTCCCTTATGTGCTTACGTATTATTCCCGACACTTATATGTGTGCATACACTTGTGAATTTTCTCCTCTTTCTCTTAAAATCACACACATACTCATATGGTTTCAAAATAAAAAATTTATATACATATATATTCCTTAGAGCTCATAGGAAATTAAAAGTCATCCACTCTAGTTGGGTAGGATCAAAGTAATGGACGCGTAGTAACTGGAAGGGGGAGGTGCCGGTAGCCCGAAAGTCCTGACTAGGTAAGCATTCGTATACATCCCAATGAACCGAGGGACCAGTTTGCTTACCTGGGGACCAAAGGCGAGAGTTCCCAAACCTATAGGCCAAAGCGCGGCATTCACATTACTTTTGAGCCATCAAAATACCCGACCTTATCAAACGTATCCGAAAGGATACACTCCAAAATGGCCAACTCATTGGACTATTAAGTTCCCTAATGGGCCTTGAAGTGGGAAAAACATGTGAAAACTTAGTATTGTGGGGGCCCACGCAATTGCTACATGCTTTACATTTAGTACCCATGGAAAGCCCAAAAGGTGCCCAACACTCCTAACCATGGCCCAACAAGTGTTTTACAATCATTTTACCCAACAATGTCTACAAACTTAATTTCCATAATCAATTTACAAATAACTCACAAGTCCATATGCGTGTTTCTCATAGATGGCATTACGACCCCCATACGCTGCTCGTAACAACCGAAGGCTAGCCGCCCTTATCGCTAAGGAGGTAGCAAATGTCATCCCAACAATTGCAACCCATCTTCAAACTCTTCAGCCGCAAGCTCCAGCAACCACTCATCGTTGCTCGTTTAAGCACTTTCGTAGCTGTAATCCGCCTTACTTCAAAGGCATAGATGGTGCCACCGCACTCGTTACATGGATCGAAGAAATGGAGAGTACTTTCATCCATAGCGAGTGCCCTGAGGACCTGATGGTCCGTCACGCTACAGGGTGCCTCCAAGGTCATGCTCTCTCATGGTGGAACCTAGAAAAACGGGCAAAAGGAGAGGCTGTTGCCTTGGGAATGACCTGGTCAAAACTAAAGGAACGCATGATAGAGAAGTTCTGCCCGAACAGCGAATTGCAAACTCTCGAGGAGGAATTCTGGAATCTGAAACAGGTGGGAGGAGACAACGCGACCTACACTAATAGATTCTATGATCTTTCAAGACTCCTACCTCACATGGTTCAACCTATGAAAACTGCAATACGCCGCTACATCAAAGGGTTACCGCGCCAGATCCGTGATTCGGTGACCAGCAGCAGGCCATCTACCCTAGAATCCGCTATTGAAATAGCAGGTCAACTCAACGAGGATAATATGAACGATGGTGTCCTCCCACGCAAGGGTTCAAAGATGACAACTGAAAAGCCGACCCTTGAGACTCCCCTAATTGTCAAGTCCGAGTCCTCACACCGACTCGACAAAAAGAAGCGGAAAAGCCATCACCACAACCATGCTGTTATTACCCCTGCTGCGCCTATCACCCAAGTCACCCAACCAAACAAAAAGCCGTATACAGGACCTCACCCCCTCTGTAACCATTGTAACTATCACCATATGTCCACCAGCCCGTGTCGCCTTTGTACGACTTGTGGTCGCTATGGCCACTTGGCAGACACATGCCGTGCACCAAAAACTCAGCGACCATTCGCTCTACCCTCAAATCAGCAAACACAAACCCGATATCCAACTGGAACATACTTCAACTGTGGTGACCCACCCATTTCAGAAACGCGTGTCCTAGGCTTGTCAATATCATTAACACTCAAGCCCAGACAAATCCAACAATGCAGGTTCCAGCTCTCAAAGGCCGAGCATTTGTCATTACCGCAACCCAAGCACAGACCGATAACAAGGTCGTAAATGGTACGTTTCTCATAAATGACTGCTACGCGTCAGTACTTTTTGATTCAGGTGCCGATAAAAGTTTTGTGTCTTTGGAATTTGAACCCATACTTCACACACCTCGCACGATTCTTGATGAAAACTTTACCGTAGAAGTCGCCAATGGAAAATACATTTCACTCAATGCAGTCATCGAAGATTGCACTTTCGATTTTAGCGGTCATAAATTTTCCATCAATTTAGTTCCTATGGAACTTGGTAGTTTCGACATCATCGTGGGAATGGATTGGCTATCCCAAAACCATGCTGAAATAGTATGTTATGAGAAATTCATTCGTATTCCTCTTGCCGACGGTCAAAGTCTTCGTATTTATGGCGAGACTCATTCGAAAAAGCTTAGTCTTATGTCATGTACTCAAGCTCGATCATATCTACGTAAAGAATACATGGCTTTCTTAGCCCATGTGGTGGAAACAAAGGTCACAGAAAAGAAGATCGAAGATATTCCGATTATACGAGACATTCCCGACATCTTTCCCGATGACGTATCTGGACTCCCTCCAGTACGTGAGCTAGAGTTCCGCATCGATCTCGTTCCTGAAGCTGCTCCCATAGCCAAGTCTCCATATCGGTTGGCTCCAACCGAGATGCAAGAATTGGCAAGTCAGATCCAAGAATTAACCGATAAGGGATTTATACGCCCTAGTACTTCACCCTGGGGAGCCCCGGTTCTCTTCATCAAAAAGAAAGATGGTTCGTTTCGTATGTGTATCGATTATCGGGAGTTAAATAAATTAACCATCAAGAACCGATATCCGTTACCTCGGATCGACGAACTTTTTGATCAGCTTCAAGGAGCTTCATGCTTCTCAAAAATTGACCTCCGCTCGGGTTATCACCAACTTCGAGTACGGGAAGAAGACATCCCCAAAACCGCTTTCCGAACCCGCTATGGTCATTGCGAGTTCACCGTTATGCCTTTTGGCCTAACGAATGCCCCTGCCGCATTCATGGACTTGATGAATCGGGTATTTAAACCTTATCTCGACCGTTTTGTTATCGTCTTTATTGATGACATCCTCATTTACTCCAAGACAAAGGCAGACCATGAAAGACACCTTCGTCTAACTCTCCAAACATTGCAAGGAAATCAGCTCTATGCCAATTTTTCGAAATGCGAGTTTTGGTTAAATGAGGTACAATTCCTCGGTCATATTGTAAGTGACAAGGGTATTTTAGTCGATCCCGCAAAAGTTGAAGCAGTCAAGAATTGGAAAGCCTCACGTACCCCCAAGGAAATTCGGTCCTTCCTCGGTTTAGCTGGCTATTACCGGCGTTTCATTTCAAATTTCTCAAAGATCGCTTTACCGCTTACTTCTCTCACTTGCAAGGGTACGCCATTTGATTGGGGACCCAAGCAGGAAGACGCTTTCCAAACCCTTAAACAAAGATTGTGTGACGCTCCGATTCTTACACTCCCAGAAGGATCCGAAGATTTCGTGGTATACTGCGATGCCTCCAATCTCGGTCTATGTTGTGTTTTGATGCAAAGGGGAAAGGTTATAGCTTACGCATCGCGACAACTCAAAATCCACGAAAGGAATTATACGACTCATGATTTGGAGCTCGGTGCCGTGGTTTTTGCTCTTAAAATTTGGAGGCATTACCTTTACGGCACTAAATGCGTAATTTTCACCGACCACAAGAGCTTGCAACATATTTTTAATCAAAAGGAACTCAATATGAGACAAACACGATGGGTCGAACTCCTAAATGATTACGAGTGTGAAATACGCTATCATCCGGGCAAGGCAAACGTGGTAGCCGACGCGTTAAGCCGAAAAGAACATGCCAAAGCATTTCATCTAATATGTTCTCCTATCTTGTCCAATCTCAATGACCGAATTCGAGGAGCCCAACACTCGGCAATTACCGAAAATGACATGCCCACGGGAATTGATGGGGAGTTGGAAAGTAAATCTGATGGTATTTTCTATTATCAAGATCACATCTGGATCCCAGATCGCGACAATCTTCGTACCTTCCTGATGGAAGAAATCCATAAAACTCGATATTCCATTCATCCTGGTGCTGACAAGATGTATCATGGCCTGAGAACCAATTATTGGTGGTCGGGAATGAAAAAGGATATTGCTTTAAATGTCTTACATGTTCCAGAGTCAAAGCAGAACATCAACGACCCTCTGGACTATTGGTCCAACCGGTAATCCCCGAGTGGAAATGGGAAGCGATCGCCATGGATTTCGTAACCAACCTTCCCCGTACCACCAAGGGACACGACAGGATTTGGGTAATCATTGACCGTTTGACCAAATCCGCTCATTTCCTTCCCATCCGTGAACATTTCAATGTCGAACAACTTGCTCGGATTTACATCGACGAGATAGTTAGTCGGCATGGCATCCCTCTCAGCATCATTTCAGATCGTGATGGGAGATTTCTCTCTCGGTTTTGGCAATCACTTCAAGCAGCCATGGGAACCCGCCTCGATCTTAGTACCGCCTATCATCCTCAAACCGATGGTCAATCTGAGAGGACAATTCAAACACTCGAAGATATGTTGAGGGCATGTGTCTTAGATTTCGGAGGAAACTGGGACTCTCATTTACCATTGGTGGAATTCTCCTATAATAACAGTTATCATTCTAGCATCAAGATGCCACCATTTGAGGCATTGTATGGCCGTAAATGCCGATCTCCTATTTGCTGGCATGAAATTGGCGAGTCCCACGTGATTCGCGCAACAGTGGATTCTCCAATCGTTGGTCCTGAGCTTATCCAGGAAACAACCGACAAAATCACTCAGATTCGCAATAACCTTCTAGCAGCTCGTAGCCGACAAAAGATTTACGCCGACAAGCGACGCAAACCGCTTGAATTTACCGTGGGTGACATGGTCATGTTAAAAGTGTCCCCATGGAAAGGTGTGGTTCGATTTGGACGCAAGGGTAAATTGGCACCACGCTATGTAGGCCCGTTCAAAATCCTGAAAAGGATCGGACCAGTAGCCTACGAGTTGGATCTACCAATAGAGCTTAATAAAGTTCACCTAGTATTTCATATAGCCAACCTCAAAAAGTGTTTAGCAGACGAGAACCTTAATGTTCCTCTCGAGGATATCCAAATCGACGAGACAATGCAATTTATCGAGAAACCCTTGGAAATTGCCGACCGAAAGGAAAAGAAACTCAAAAGAAGTCGCATTCCCCTGGTCAAGGTCAGGTGGCAGTCAGCACGTGGACCCGAGTATACGTGGGAGCGTGAGGATCATATGCGTACCAAATACCCACAACTTTTCTCTTAAGGTACTCTCTTCTTAAATTTCGGGACAAAATTTCCTAAAGTAGGGGAGAATGTGACATCCGCCTAAAATGGATTCGGGTCAACCCAACCCAATTGGAAATTTAATAAACCCTACTTGAGCTTTCTTGACGCTAATAGGATCAAAACCCTTACATTACGATATAAATTGACGTTAATAGCAATATAGCACAGTATAACGTTATAACTATAATCAAATTAAATTATGATACCATATTAAAATCAAATCATTGTATGATGCTCTAATTAAATTAAAAGAGTCAAACTTGAATGCTATAATTAAACTTCAAATCAAAGTAGATTGTTATAATCAAATAATAACCTATTTTTTATAAAACTCTATTTTTATAAACTCTACATTAAATTTTATAAAATTCTTATATTAATTAGTGTATTACATAGAGATGCTTGTGCTAGTGGGAAATTATGAAGACCACCAAAAGTCAAAAGTTATTCCCATGGTCTCCCACTCACACCTCTCATCATCTTTCCTTTCATTTTTCTCCCAACACATTATTCTCATCACCACTCAAACCCTCTCTATTCTTTCTCTCACTCTCAATCTCGAAATTCTTCTAAGAAATATCAATTTTCCAGCCAAGAACAATCTCTCATACTCAAATCTTCATCCCTTTTGAAGCATTCATCAATGTATGTTGTTAAAAGTTTCAAATTCATACATGAAACAAATTAAATCCACCAAACTATCTAAAACTCATTTTATGCATAAACATGATTTTTCTCAGGATCCCATCAATAAAATAAGAAGTTCTGGAAATTTTCAGAAAATAACTTATTTTTATTGAATTACTATAATTATTGCAATAAAAGAGGGCAATAATTCACATCAAATACTTTTTGCAGTCAATAAATTCTGGGAAATTTTTGGAACAACCCATATATTGAGTAAAGTGGATTTATAAAAGTTCATGCATTTATATTATGGTTTGATGCTTATTTTATATTTTATTTTGTTGTAGATAAATAAATTGCAAAATATAGTTATGTATGTTAAAAACTAGATTTTATATTTTTTATACCTTATTAACATTTTAAAGACTCCATGACAAAATTTACAGATTTTTTTAAGAAGGTTTGCTAATTATATTTGATTTAATGATTATTTAATGTTTTAAATTGATAATAAATAGCTATACATGTCCAAAAATTATAAACCCTTATCCGAATATCATATATAACATGTTAATCATAAATAAAAATTCTAATGAATTTCTCTTAATATTTTCCTATTATTTATGATTTTAGTGATTAGTTAATAATGAAAAACATACGAAATACTTCCCTTAGTCCAAAATGTCCAAACTATTTACAGTAGGCTCAATATAATGTTAGAAAACTATGGTTAATTTTCCAGAATTTGTGGGAATCATTTATTATATTTCCCGAATTTTGTTGTGGTTTAATTATTAAAATACTAAATAAATACTATAGCAGTTAAGAAAAATATGACAATTTTACAGTAATTACTATTTTATGAAATAATGATTTTCGGAAATTTTCAAAATGTTTAATTACAGTTTAGTATTTAAAAGCATTTTCCTAAATATCTAAGCATGTAAAAATGCATTTTTAATGATTATTTCATATAAATAATTGTTTATAATATATAAAATCTGTAAATACTTATAATTTGATTAGTTATTATTTTAATAAGAAATTATTAAAATCTTGCCTAAAGTGAAAATATAAATTAATTAAGCAAAATAATTAATTCAATTTAAAATTCACTTAAGATATAAATACATTAATATTCAAAACAAAATTTGGATAATTGTTAATTCATCTAATATAAGAATATGTGTCTAATTATTCTTATTAATACTATATTCCCATTTATCGATTCCTAAACCAAAACTATTAATTATAATAGGTTCCACGTCGTTTTGACCCGAGCCGTCTATCGTACAACACGCATATTCCGTTTGGACTAATGTGAGTAATCTACCCCATATTTTATAATTTTCAATACTTTTGGGGTGTATCATGTGGTTTTAATATGTTCCAACTTCATTTTATTATTTTTTCACCATTGAGACATTGTTGGGACATTTATATGTGAATCATTATTTGTATAATTATTGTTTGTTTACGCTACATGTACTTGTAGTGCATTACCATTTTTAGTCTAATCTCCATGACTATGCCCGTATTCTTGAGGTACGTTATGGACAATAATAGCGCTATTGGGTTGACCACCCCGCCTTGGGACGCTAAGGTGATTGATCGCACGTGGTTGAGTGTGTATGATGATTAGATGCTCCATCCTATATATATATACATATATATGTATATACAGGGTGAGGACTTATTGTTGTTGTTATCATTTGTTAATCAATTTTTGATTTATAAACTGTTATCTCAATAACACTTGCTTGCCAACTTTAAAAGAAAACAAATTTCAAATTATTCAAACTCACAATTTTCTTTAATAAAACTAGATTACTCACCAACTCTCGTAGTTGACCTGTTTTTACCCATGATGCAGATTTGAAGAATGAAGTTGGTGAAAAGTAGGGTTTACCTTAGAAACCCACAAGACTATTTAAATTTGATGTAATAAATGTTATTGTATTTTGATTTGTATTTGTATGTTGTGGATCTTGTTTGCATACTTAGTACTTAATTGAATCTAATCATATTATAACCTAGTTGTCATGAGACTTTGAACAATATATCACGCCTTGATCGATTCCGCCAAGGATCGGGGTGTGACATGTGCCCCCTCCACTTGTCTTGACTACCGCCGTGTTCACTGTTGCGCTACAACTCTAAAACGCGAAATCAAGGACCTTCTTGTTCGTATTTGTACATGTGATACCAAGAACCAACCAAGCGATTTACCGTCCATAGGGTTAACTCTTTCTCCCTTGTTCTAAATAATTTTGTACAACGGGGACGTTGTACGGTTTTAAGTGTGGGGTGTGGACGGTCGAAAGAGTATGTAATTGTGATTGTTTATAGCATTAGTATTTTTCGAGAAATACTATGTAGTTGTAATCATGCTATTAGTTTAGTCAAATGAGTTGAGTTTTATGAGTTTAGAAGATTGGACTGTTTTAGGATTGGAATTTAGGAAGGAACTGTTAATCTGTGGCCTTTGTTGTTCGAGCCAGTAGGTCTAAAATGGGTGGGCCTTATGCACCTTGCCACCTAAGATCATCTGGTCTGGGATGGTATTTCTGAAAGCTCGCTACACGGACAACATCGAAAGTCATGGACAATTCTTTAATGGCCTTTAGAATCTGAATAAGTACGTACACTTCATTGTGGACAGAAAATTTGTAATCAAGGGTTCTCTAGAAAGCCATGAATTACAAAGAACATTCTGATTATGTTTTCACGAACTATTTCACTCTAACTCATATGGCAATAAGCTTTGAAACTGAACACAGTCAAAAATTGTTTGAGTCTTATTTAAAATCTCTTAAAAACTCTCTTGCTTGGGGACAAGCAAGGCACAAGTGTGGGGTGTTTGACAACGCCTAGTAATATCACATATTTTAGTAGTTGTTGAGCCTTATTCTTAGTGAAATTATATCATATACATCATGGTATTCTCACTTTTCGTGCCAGCACTTGTTTGGAAAAAAATAATGAAAACAGGGACCAAAAGAATGCAATTTGGAAGAATTGTGAAGATCAAGGCAAAATCAGGAAAAGACGTACGCGTGCCGCGGAAATCACAAAGGCGCGACGCGGTGATGAGGCGGTGGAAAACATTCAAATGCCGAAAAAACGGGGATAAGCCAACACGCGCGACGCGGGATTCACTTATGCGTGGTGCGGTCTCGAGATTTTTGCAACTATAAATAGAGGCTTTTAGGTCGAAAAAAACTAGCGAAGACCTGGTGTAAAATCGACCCCCAAGGCTCTTTGACTCCGAGATTTAGCTTCAGAAACCTTATTTTGGTAATTTTATGTTTTTAGCTTTAATTTTCAATTAGTTAAATAGTTAGTGATAATTGGCTAGTGTCTTTGGAAGTGACAACCATTGGCATTAAGTCTTTGTTTCTGATTTTGGATAGTTGTTTACTGTTTTGGAACATTTAGATCTGAGTTGGTTAATGAAAATCATTTGGTTTATGTTATTTGCTTGGTTTTTCGGTGTTTATGCCTGTGAATGAATTTTTGAGTAATTGGATTGTGTTTGATTTTTGGGTTGCCTTTGATTGCTTCTGAATTGGAGATGTACCTCTGATTTCAGTAGGTAACAAGGTTTAGTTAGTAGCTTAGTTTAGTTAATGCTTGTTTGGATTATTGGATTTTATGCTCTTTAGGGTTTAGTTGTCAAAAATTAGGAATTAGGTCCTCTGACTGTAGCGTGACACTACAGTTGGCAATCTGTCACCTGTCTCGACCACGTAACTCCTGTGGATCGACCCTGACTTCCACTGTGCTAAGTGAGAGTGTTAGGTATTTTCTTATTTTTGACCACAGGACGACCGCTGCGATGTCAACTTCACTAGTCGGACTTTCAACACGAATATCATCGTGTACTTCATATTACTTCTACACCTTTTCAGAAGTAACAACGTATACAATCATCCATCATAAAGCAACCCCAAAAGAACACGTCTTGCTAATCTTCATCAAATTTCCACCCACCTAGTCATGTCTACCAACACAATTCAAAAGCACAATTAATAGTCTTTCATCAACTCCGTATTGTCTTCCGAGTGGATTTTTGACAACCTTTTCACCCACCTAGTCATGTCTACCAACACAATTCAAAAGCACAATTAATAGTCTTTCATCAACTCCGTATTATATTCAGAGTAGATTTTTGACAACCTCTACTCGATCCACTTAAGCACACTCACTTATTCTAAAAATTCTTTCGGAATAAATTAACCAACTTATCACTAACACCATATCATTTCAAATCAACAAGCTTCAAAAATTCAAAATCCTGAAACTTATATATATATATATATATATATATATATATATATATATATATATATATATATATATATATATATATATATATAATTCTATGGGTGGTTCCCTACTTCTTTCACCTTCCCTGAAATCGCCAATATCACCACCACAAGCATCTTCATTTTTCGTAGCAACTTCACCTCGTTGATGAGTCACCATAGACGAAATCCATCGTACCGACTTTGTCACTAACTCCTTACAACATGTTGCAAACAAGCCGATATCTCCAACTGTAGCAGATCATCCTCCAATCTACGCACCAACCGTGTACACCTGATCGACTTTCACAAAGTCTAATACTATCACAATCCTACAGAAAGGAACATCATTTAGGGTTACTACACTAATTTTGGTTATTCACCAAAAGTACTACAAATTCTCACTACTGGACAACATATAATTATAAAATGAAAATTTCACCAATACTTGAATTTCAAATTAAGTATTTGTCAAACAACAACATTTATAGATCATTAGATCATATGATTAGTATCCATGAAGGCTTTGCACCAGCTTTAGAATTGAACAATATGAAAGTATGACTTTTTCACCAGTCTTATAGATTCGCTGTCTGGAGGTGAGACTTTACACTAGTATCATATAAGTGTACGCTTTTCGCCAGCCTTGAGACTTTTCACGAGTCTCATAAGGGGAACACCAATAGGTAGATACAAACAGGATTTCACACCCATCCTGTTGTATACCACACATAGGATTTAGGCTTTACACCAGCCATACCCTAATAAGTAAAGGACTTTTCACTAATCCTTTATAAACACCAATAATATGTTATGAGACTTCACACCAAACTTATAACACATAATTCACCAAATACCACCATAGCACTTAGCACCTGCAAATTCCGCACAACCAAAACACCTTATATATATATATATATATATATATATATATATATATATATATATATATATATATATATATACACATATATACATACATACATATACATATATACATACATATATATATATATATATATATATATATATATATATATATATATATATACATACATACATAAATACATATATATATATATATATATATATATATATATATATATATATATATACCGACATGTTATTATTAACACATATACAAACACCATTTTGATATTTTACACCATTATCATGAATAGTCATGTATCAATATTACAACGACTATTCATTGACACCGATAACAAAACACAGACTTGATCGTGTACCAACATATATATTTATGTTGTGAACAAATCACCACACCATACCACTCACTAACTAATAGTGAGTGCACCAACTTCCTAAATCTTACTATCGAGAAAAGGAATTATTATTCGTCTACAATTCTACGATAATACCCTTCACACATAATCAAAAACTATTCGTCCGTGACTATATTAGCACCCTTATGAATAAGATACTATAATTCTCCAATTAGTATTAAAATTAACTAATAGTTTAACATTATAGCCACGCAGGCTAACACCAATCTTCGAGTATACCTTCCACCAACACTCCACTGATCACCAGGATAACACCCGCTGTTGGTGTAACACTAATCGTCAAAAAAAATACACTAGTTAATTCAGCCACTCATTTTTCATGTATAATACCAACTCTAACTACTCCCTTAATCAACTATTTCATCCATATACGATAAACACCGAAGTCAACTTATGTTCAACATAAGTCTTCACAAGCCCACCAGCAGGAGTAGTATTCAACTACCACTTGACTATGCAACATTCAATGTATAATTTACTATCTTTTTGCAACATCATCATCATCAAAGTCTTACATGATGTCCATTTCAATAACTGAAGGAATTCTTTGTTGTATTTAAATCCATTCAACTTTTCATTCCATGGAATTCCATGATTCTGGAGATTTTACAAAATCTTTCATCCTACTACTGCTTCAATCTGTAATACCCTAATCTCGAGAAGTCAAGTTTCGAGTTTCAAAGAATCAAAGTTCGCGGTTCTTAAGGAGCAAAATTATGGAAAAGGGGAGAAATGCCCATTAGCGCCGCTAATGAGCATATTAGCGATGCTAATGTGGCTTGTGCAGCTAAATCTCATTTTTCGCGTCATTATTTGCCAGCTATTCGGAGTGGAATTACACGATCGATATTAGTGGCGCTAACTTTAGGGTTAGCGGCGCTAACGTCTGTTTTTGGGCCAAAACCCTATATTTTCATGCTTGGGCCACATTTAAGGGTAGGGAACCCTAGGGCAGTCGTCTTTGGTCATTCTACAGCCCCCAAATCATCCTCTTTCTCTCTCTTGTGTTCTTGCATGGATTTTTGGCTCTTTTGGTGATCTTTGAAGGTTTATTGAAGAGAATCTGATGCTTGGTGAAGATTGGTGTCACTAGGAGGCTTTCTTGTTGTGGAAATTGTAAGTAAAGATTCCACCATTATGCATGTTTATGATATTTCTTATGATTTTAGATGGGTTTTACGGAGTAAATTAATGTAATGGTCCCTTGTAATGTTGACTATAGTTTTGAAGGATAAAGTTGGAAACTTTATGCCTTAAATCTCTGATTTGGACCTCTGGGATGGTTTAGAGAGTAAGCTAAACTCTCTTTGATGATTTTGATTAGTTTGTGACCATCTTGGACTTAAATCTTGTTCTCGATCTTGTATGGTGATGTTTGGGAGAATAAAGTTAGGATCTTTATGGATTTTGGGTTATTTGGAAGGTCCCTGGATGGATTAAGATCTGGCTGAATGGATTAAGAACTTAATGGACTTTTGGATCTGTTCATAGTTAGCGACACTATCTTGGGGAGTTAGCGGCGTGTTGACTTTTGACCTATTTGACTTTTGGTCAAACTTGAGGGTTTTACACACCAGTCTTATAGGATTATCTTGTAGGGGACTTAGAAAGATCTAAGTGGATTTTACCCTTGTTAGGAGGTGCGTATTGTCGAGATCTACGGGCACCCGCATGGAGTGCTATCTAGCTTGAGGTCGCGGATTAGCTGTGTCTTCTCACTATACTATAGGTGATGTTGCATGTGTAGGCAGCTTTATTACTTTGTGTAATATTGTGATATATATGTGTCTTAAGTTTTTTTCGACAAGATTCAGGCAAGCTTGTGAGTCGAAGAATGGGCAAGATCGTGGCAAGCTCGTGAATCGAGGAATAGGCAAGATCGGGGCAAGCTCGTGAGCCAAGGAATGGACAAGATCGGGGCAAGCTCGTGAGTCAATGAATGGGCAAGATCGGAGCAAGCTCGTAAGCCGAGTAATGGACAAGATCGGGGCAAGCCCGTGAGTCAAGGAACGGACAAGATCGGGGCAAACCAGTGAGTCAAGGAACGAACAAGATTTGGGCAAGCCCGTGAGTTAGGGTCTTTGGGGCAAGCCCGGAGACCTTTTGTGATTTTGTGTTATGGAATGGATAGTGTGGTATTTTTGGGAACTCATTAAGCCTCGTGCTCACTCTTTCACCCTTACTGTTTTTCAGGTATTTGCTAGCTTGAGCTTGGAGCACGGCGCGACTGTACCGCATCCGAGGTTTTGATAATTAAGTATTCCGCTGGATAATGTTTGTAAACGTTTTGATAAATACAATTTCTTATGTTAAATACACGTTTAATTTTAGATGATTTTAATTGGTAACCGTTTTATGTATTTGAACAGTATTTAAAAGAAAATTTTCTTACTGGATTTGGGACGTTACACAATCTCATTAAGTAAACTTCTACAACTAGATTATTAACCATAGGATGTGGTTATTTCACGCTCCTTCCAACTTTAGCAGAACACCTCAAAATACTTGATAAAGAAAAAAGATAGCACCACCTATTCATCTATCCAATAAATGCTGCAAGATATTCACAATTGAAGGTAACAACGCCATCACGGCTTGCACTGCTTTTTATTTCAATTGAAGTAGTCATCTGGATTTGATTTTATCACAACCCATCACATATTGTTAGCTGAGACTCACCTTGTACTTACCAGTACCATCTCCTTATTATAATTTTCCAACCATAAGCAACCAGTCCATGCTAAACAATAATTTAATTTCTTTATAACCATATAGCTCCAATTCATAGCATTAGGATCCCATGAATTTAAACTCACATCCACCCTACTATTCAACGATCAACATACAACATTCGTCTAAGATTTTCGCAAATTTCTATTCCTTAAAGAAACTAGAAAGAAATATCGCCACCTGACGTAACTACCACGTAGATTAAATAAGAATTAAGAATAGAATATTCTGTCATCCCGTCCAATTACGGCCTTGCCTTACTTTAGGTTTAGAAGAGTCCACTCCTGAATAATACTCCCTCCTCGAGCTACAGGAAATGAGTTAGTAAGCGGTCTTCACTTTCAACTAATAATAACTACAACTCTAACCAGCACAGTTAGAACTAACTGTTCCAACTTCCACCTTTATAACACTTCAAATCAGTGTACTACATCCAAGACTTTAGGAATTTTCTTCCATTTTTGAATAATCCACACGTGAATCCTCTTGATGTCATAATGTGTCCACGTGTCCAAGGTTTTCAAACTTCAGACCTGACACCAAATCTTCCGTGTCTCTACTCTGACCCTAATAATTAATAGTAAACTCTTCTTCATCACTTAGTTATTTAGCATCAAACTGACAATATCGTCCATCCTTATGTTACTCCCAACTAGACATCCACCACCCCCACTATCATCCTTTAGATAAGACACGTCATCTTTTCATCATTACATTCTACCTTTTAGGTAAGTATCTAGAGAGACACGGTATTGCAGAAACCGCATCAACTCCTTGATAGCCCATCCAAGCTCTCTACGACGTCCCATTATTTTAACTTCACATCTTCTTTTCAGGTTATGGATATTCACCATAAGACAACACCAACAGCGACATTAGTAGACTAAACACCCATACATACACGATACACCCCTATATCACGACAACACACCGACACCTACCATGGTTTAAGTCTAGGATTCTACACTAGTGACACCTAGTTCACTTAAACTACGGCTCTGATACCAACTCAGAACGCCCTGAAAACCAACATCGAGTATTTAAGATTTTTTAATAAAATTGTACAAATATTGGTTTTACAAATATGATACTCGATGCATAAGAAGCGTCAAGTGATATCTTCAAGATTGTTCCACGATCTAGCCGGGCGTTACTACACCCAAACCTGCCAAAACACCACAACAAGCAACGTAAGCATAAATGCTTAGTGAATAACTCTACAGCAACGAAATAAAATTTCAGCAAAATTATCAAAACAAACAATGTGTTATAAATTTCACCAATAAAATTGTCAGCTGAAAATCTAACACAAACCAGATACATCATAACTAGGGGTGGCAATCCGTGACACGACACGACAAAAATACACGACACGAAACGAAATTGAGACGAAATAGAATTTTAAATTCGTGTTCGTGTCGTGTTCGTGTCAAGTGTAAAAAACACGACGTCGTGTCGTGTCGTGTTCGTGTTCAAAATTCGACACAATATTAACATGTTTTTGTCGTGTTTGTCGTGTTTATCGTGTTTTGTATGATTAATTTTGAATTAAATGAACTAAATGTTTATTTTATTTTATCTTTTTCGTGTTTGTCGTGTTGGTCGTTCTTATCGTTTTTTAATTGGGTCGTTTTCGTGTTAGCAAAGCAAAACACGACGTCGTGTCGTGTCGTGTTCGTGTTATATAAAAAATTGTCGTGTCGTGTCGTGTCAGGAAAAAACCCGACACGATTGCCCGATTTGCCACCCCTAATCATAACACCTTAAGTCACCATTATTGAAAATACACCATATTTACGATTAATACCAGTCAAAACGTTCACCAAAGAATCTTGGGCTTTTCACTAACCCGAAGATTTATCACCAATACTCAGTTATTCTAACTTAACACCAATCTTTGATTACACTATCTGGTTGTAAACAATAGATGAACAACCAATTGTACAACCTATAAAACACCAACAAGATAACTACCAACTAGTACACCTTCATAACCATCCACTATTATACCATTCGTCTTTAGAAGCAACTACTTTTAAGGTTTCACCTATATTAACACAAAAGGTTTTATTCACTATTATTCACCGGATTAATTAATCTAGCACCATCATATGATATACACAAACATATATCTATCACATAATACAAAACACATCATAACACCGGTAATTTGAGTAACGCTACTTGCATGTAGTCCAAGCTCCAAAAGTAAGCTAAACTTGATATTTGTAAGCTTCCTTACACTTTCTTGTCTATTGAGGAATAAGTTTAACCCTTTCTTAGACATCATACAACACCAGTCTAATAAAATAAAGTTTCTGTCCTTCACAAACATAATTAGCGTAGCTAACTATACCCTTGTTCATAGTTAGCACCATTAACTATAAACAACAACATTCCTTTGACAGATTTTTCACATAACCTCTGTTTTTTAACATGTAAACAGAAGGATTTAAGGAATACAACATTCCATTCAATTACACCCCTAAAACATCAAATTTCACAACTTCCATATCAACCAAACTCAACCAATTTAGCTAATTCAACTTAGCAAATGCATACCTAAGAACACACTAACCTTAATCCTTGATTGGTATGCAAAAGCCCTTTGATTACACCTTCAATTTGATGATTTAAAGCCCCAGAAATGACCTGAAAGTCTTCCCCTCTCGAACTTTCTGATTTGAGAATAAACCTCAAATAAGAAACAAGATGGCTTATAATGGAATTTTGTCAGCCGAACGTTAACCTTAACATTAGCTTTGCTAATGTTAGAGTCGCTAACTTTCTCATTAGAGTCGCTAATGTAACACCCCTTTTCTTGTACCATATTTAAATTACAAATATAGTTTTCAAACATATTTTACAACTCGTGACTATAAAATAGCCACTTAAATTTTTTTATTTTATTTTACAAACTTAAACTCGAGGGGTATTACAGACTTAATACAGATAACCATAATTTAAACTTACAATACATTAACCGGTCCCGACTGCAACTTTCGCTCCTTTCACCTAAGTACATAGCATTTCAAAAACATAGTATACGTGAGACATAAAGTCTCGTGAGTAATATGGGTTTAGACCCAACACTTTTCTATTCAAAACTTGAAATGTTAAAAGTACATTGCTAAAAACTGATTATTTCATAAATCTCAAAATAACTTTTTCTTCTTTACTTTCAAACTTTAAAAAGACTTTCTTTCTTAAAACTGCTTTTCTTTCTCATTTCACGTGACCAACTGAAACTTATGAATTAAGTTAATTAATTCATTCAACTAGCTCCCCTCGCGGGACAGAACAGATCTGCCCACTCGGTTTGCTCATTCTGTCTCCCCTTTGTGACTTGGAACGAATTCAAGCACAAGGGTATACTAAGCTAGACAACTACTTCGCGACGGGAGGTACCATCCCAGTAGTGTCTTCTGATCTCCCAATTATGTGGGTGATCCTAGTCCGGACAACTGGCTCATACTTCTTTAATTCTTACTTCATTTCATCTCAAATTGGTCAAAATGGGACACAATTTGTAAACAACTCTTACTCAAACATTTTATAATTCTTTACTAAAAATACTTTCAAGACTTCTTTTGACATCTTAGTTCCTATAAGGAACTCCTTTCAAAATACGTACAAACCATACTTTTGAAAACCCGATCAAAATACTAAGCTCTTGTATAGAGCTTCTTTCAAAACTATTTTCCAAACTTTAGTATTTATAAACATTTGGAAATCATACTTTTCAGAAAATAATATTTTGCTATGTACTATAGAAATCCTCATAAAACTCACCTTGACGTTGCTACAAGTCTCTATGCTTCTCGTATTCCTTTCCCCTTTCCGTGCTCAATCACGTTTGAAGCACCACCTATACATGTATTATATATATAAATACTCAATAAATACATACTATAACTGACTCTACAGTGCTAAGGTCTCATACGTCTCAATTCTAGGTTATAACAAATGTATAACCATTAATAAACTCATTTTACGGTTTCTCCGAAATACGCGTATATTGCTACAGTACCCCCGAGGGGTCGTATTTCAGTTCCGACTCTTTTCCATGAAATCTTATCCCATATTAGACTTGTGTTTCAAATTTGGAGTTCATTGGACAAGTCTAGCCCAAATTCTAAAAATCATGGGCATGAATAGTGATTTTTGCCTCTGCCGCTACAGTAACTTTTCCGCAAGGTCGAATTACGGATTTGACCATTCCCGACATGTTCTTATACCATTATAGGGTTATGGCTAAAATTTCAGGTCAATCGGATAAGTCTAGCTATGGTTTCTAGCGTTTAAGTTATTTGAAAATTTTAACATTTTTGGTCCCTGTCTGGCCCCTGACTGAAGGCGCACTGCGCCAGGTATGGGGCGCACTGCGCCTGGGCGCACCCCGCCCTGGTCCTGGGCGCACTGCGCCTGGCGCCTGGGCAGGCTCCTGATCAGTCGCGATTTGGCACTGTAGCATGCAGTTTTTGAGGCTTTAAGCTCTTATTCTAGGTCTTAATCACCTGGGGTTTGTTCTAGGACTAAAACACTTGACTAATAACACATTTTAAGCCATTAAAAACACCTCAATAACTCAATTGCAGAAATTAAAGTTCTTGGCTAAACTTGAAAATTCTCAAGAATAGCATTCTACTTTCATGTTTTTAAGTTAAGTTCTTAACTAATGGCTTATTGGGAGCATTAGTTACTTAACCCACATGATTTCTAACTGCAATTTCAGTTTCAATTCCATCCCACAAACCCAAATGAAGAACACACCCAAAAACTAGGTTAAAGAGGATGAAATCTTACCTTGGAATCACCAATTCCAATTCCCTTCTTGATTTCCTTTGATTTCTTGGCTAATTTCTCTTCTTCCTTGCTCTTTCCCGTTGCCTCTCGTGCTCTCTGGAATTCTCTGGATTGTGTCTCACATAATAGAGATAATAACTCTATTTTAGAGTTATATAATTAACTTATAAATTATTTACATTTTTGGTCCTTTGGTTACTAACTTTTCTACAAAGATGGTCCTAAGACCATAACTTGCAACCAAAGTTCCATTAATTCCTAACTTTACAATTTCTTGACATTTTTGGTCATCTTCATGTCAAATGACCAATTTGCCCTTTTTGACCAAATTTCACTATTCACGCGGCAAAACTTCAAATTTCTCATAAACTTTTATTTCTTATGTTATAACTTCACAAATACATATTATTATACATAATAGTCGTACAACGTGACAAATGACCGTTTTACCCTTTTTGACTTTTTCGCGGGTTCTTACAGTCACCCCTCCTTAAGCGGATTCCGTCCTCGGAATCTTTTCGTAATCCGTGAAATTCGGGTATCTTCTCTTCATTTCTTCTAACGTTTCCCAAGTCAAGTTCGACCCTAACGGATGCTTCCACTTGACTAGTACAAGGTCAATCTCTTTGTTCCTTAGCTTCTTGGTTTGCATCTCTAGAATAGCTTCGGGTTCTTCAATCATTTTGCTGGGAGTCTCCACTCTCAAATCCGTATACGGTATTGCTAGCTCTTCTTTACCAAAGTACTTCTTCAAGTAGCATACATGAAAGGTATCATGTATTCCACTAAGTTCGGGTGGTAACTCCAGTTTGAATGCCTGTAATCCAACCCTCTTCAAGATTTTAAATGGTCCAATGTACCTTGGACTCAGTTTTCCTCTCTTGCCAAATCTGACCACTCCTTTCCATGGCGACACTTTTATCATCACCAAATCTCCTTCTTGCAGGTCATATGGTCTCTTCTTTAGATTTGAGTAACTCCTCTGTCGATCTTGTGCGGCTTTCATGTTGGCTTGAATTACTCCAATCTTCTCATTAGTTACTCTAACAATCTCTGGCCCTGTAAGCTTAGTCTCACCCGCTTCTAACCAGCATAAAGGAGTTCTACACTTTCTACCATACAATGCCTCAAAGGGTGGCATTTTGATGCTGGAATGGTAGCTGTTGTTGTATGCAAACTCCACTAATGGCAGGTGTTCATCCCAACTACCTCCAAATTCCATTACGCATGACCGTAGCATATCTTCTAATGTTTGGATCGTTCGTTCACTCTGACCATCCGTTTGTGGATGATACGCTATACTTAGCTGAATTCTTGTCCCCATTTTCTCTTGTAAAGCTCTCCAAAAGTTAGAGGTAAATCTGGGGTCTCTGTCTGACACGATAGACAACGGTGCACCATATCTTCTTAACACTTCATCTGAATACAACTGGGCTAACTGCTCCAATGGAGTAGTTTCTTTTATGGCTAGAAATAATGCACTCTTGGTCAACCGGTCCACTATGACCCATATACTATCATGACCTCTTCTCGTTCTTGGTAACCCGACAACCAAGTCCATGGTTACATCTTCCCACTTTCCGGCTGGGATATGCAATGACTGAGCATCTCCATGCGGGACCTGATGTTCCGCCTTGACTTGTGCACAAATAACACACTTGGAGATGTACTTAGCTATTCTTTTCTTCATTCCAGGCCACCAATACTGTCTTTTCAGATCTTGATAAGTCTTGGTACTCCCTGGGTGTATGGAATACTTTGACTTATGCGATTATTCTAAAATCAACTTTCTTAATCCTCATGTCTTTGGTACCCATATGCGGTTTCTGAATGTCTTCAAGCCTTGACTATTGGTTTCAAATTGAGTGTCTTTTCCTAGCTTTTCATCTTTCAAATCCCCACTTTCTTCAACTTTTTGCTGAGCTGCTTTAATCTGTTCTATAATGCTGGACACCAGTTCTATTCGCATTGATCTTGCCTTGATTCTTTTCTCAGAAACTTTTCTGCTTAGTGCATCTGCTACTACATTCGCTTTACCCGGATGGTACACAATTTCGCAATCATAATCACTGATCAGCTCTAGCCATCTACTCTGTCTCATGTTCAACTCTTTTTGAGTGAACACATACTGTAAACTCTTGTGATCCGTGAACAGCTTGCACTTTGTACCATACAAGTAATGTCTCCAAATCTTCAAGGCAAACACGATTGCTGCAAGCTCTAAGTCATGAGTTGTGTACTTTTTCTCTGGATCTTTCAACTGTCTGGAAGCGTATGCTATAACCTTCCCTCTTTGCATCAACACACAGCCAAGCCCCCGATGCGAGGCATCGCTGTACACTTCAAAGTCTTCTGTCCCATCTGGCAATGTAAGGACAGGCGCGTTACACAACTTCTCTTTCAAGGTAGCGAAAGCTCTTTCTTGTTCTTCTTGCCAAATAAATTTTTCTTCCTTCCGAGTTAGTCGTGTAAGTGGCACTGCTATACGGGAGAAATCTTGAATAAATCTCCTGTAGTATCCGGCAAGACCGAGAAAACTTCTAACTTCTGTTGGCGTCTTAGGAGGCTCCCATTTCATTACTGCTTCAACTTTCGCTGGATCAACTTTTATACCTTGAATAGAAACAACGTGTCCAAGGAACTGCACCTCTCTCATCCAAAACTCGCACTTGGAGAACTTTGCATATAGCTGTTCCCGCTTTAACGTCTCGAGTACTAACCGTAGATGACTCGCATGCTCTTCTTTATTCTTTGAGTAGATCAAAATGTCATCTATGAACACTATAACAAACCGGTCTAGGAATGGTTTACAGACCCGATTCATTAAGTCCATAAAGATCGCTGGTGCATTCGTAAGACCAAATGGCATCACTAAAAACTCGTAATGCCCGTATCGTGTACGGAACGCTGTCTTCTTTACATCACTTTCTTTTACCCTAACTTGATGATACCCAGATCTCAAATGAATTTTTGAGAAATAATCTGCTCCTTGCAACTTGTCAAACAAATCGTCTATTCTGGGCAACGGGTAACGGTTCTTTATGGTAATCTTGTTCAATTCTCTATAATCAATGCACATCCGCATTGATCCATCCTTCTTCTTCACAAACAGAACTGGAGCACCCCACGGAGAAGAACTAGGCCTGATAAAGCCTTTATCTAGTAACTCCTGCAACTGGGACATTAATTCCCTCATCTCTGTTGGTGCTAGCCGGTACGGTGCTCGTGCTATTGGGGAAGCTCCTGGAACAAGATCTATTCTGAATTCAACTTGCCTTTCTGGTGGCAAGCCTGGCAATTCATCTGGAAAAACTTCTGGGAACTCTTTTACCACTTCAATGTCTTTGTATGTCTGTTTCACTTTGTCTTCAGTCATTACATAGGCCAGGAAAGATACACATCCTTTCCTGATACACCTCCGAGCCTTAGCTACACTGATGATACTTGGCACGTGTGTTCTTCTTTCCCCATATACGTACACCTTTGCTCCAAGTGTTTTAACAGACACCCTCTTCTGTCCACAAGCTATCTTCGCATCGTTTGCACCGAGCCAATCCATCCCAATTATTACATCAAAGGACTTAATTCCAATAGGAAGGAGATTAAGTCGAAACTTCTTGCCGTTGATGTCAAGTTCACAGTCTCGGTACATATGTTGAACTTCCACAAACTTCCCGTCAGCCACTTCTACCTCAAAGACTAGGTCTAACAATTCTAATGGGACTTTTAATCTAGCTCCAAACCCATGGGACACAAATGAATATGTAGACCCGGAATCAAACAAGACATATGCAGGTGTCGAGTTGATTAGTAGAATACTTGAGACCACATCGTGAGTCTCCTTTGCTTCCTCCGTGGTAATCTGAAAAGCTCTGGTCTTCACTTTCTGAGGTTCGGTCTTCTTCTGGGCTGTTGACACCATGGTTTCTCCTCCCTTATTTGGGCAGTTGAAACTGTAGTGTCCCATCTGATGGCATGAGAAGCACTCCACTTCGCTGGCTTTCTTGGCTTTACAATCTTTCGCTTTGTGACCGAATCCGCCACAATTAAAGCAGGCATTTGATCCCGCTCTGCATTCGCCACCATGTTCTTTCCCACATTTCTCGCACTTTTTCACACTTCCCTGTCGGCTCTGACTTGTACTCATTTTCCCTTTCTTCTTTATGTTCCCACTGATACTACTAACTGTCTTCCTTTTGTCACCAAAACCAGGTCCTTCTTCCTTCCTTCTCTTTCCAACATCTTCCACCGTTCGGGCAGCATTGATCGCCCCATCTAGTGTTTCAGCTTTCTTCACTTCTAACTCGTAGTTCCATGGCAAACCCCGGACATAGCGGTTAATTCGAGACCGCTCACTGGGGTAAGACTCCCCCACAAAAGGTAACATGTCGCAAAACTTCTTCGTATACTCATCCACCGTCATATCTCCTTTCTTTATTGTTAAGAAATCTTCATTCATTTTCTCCAAATCTCGTGTGGGACAGAATTTATCTTTGAGACACGAGACAAACTCTGCCCATGACCAGCCATAAACCACATCTTTTCCCAAGCTATCGTATTTGGTGTTCCACCACACCAGAGCATCGTCTTTCAACTGCCGGGAGGCGTAGTTGACTTGATCTTTTTCTCCACATTTACTTGCTTGAATCACTTGTTCAATTTCTCGGACCCATCGCATCGTCACTTTTGGCTCAAAACTGCCATGGTATTCGGGCGGTTTGCAAGCCATAAAGGACTTAAAAGAACAGCCCTTCTCTTTCCTTCTGTTTTCTCCACTACCTTCTTCCTCAGTCGCCTTTTTAGAGACTTCTTGTGAAGATTGGGCTCTGGGTTCACCCATTCGACCATCGATTATGTTATGTACATCTTGTCTCAACTCAGTTCGTAAGTTATCAATTAAAAACTGAATTGCCTCCATAGTGACAGGTTGTGGTGGTGGTGGGTTTGGCTCAGACTCATCGTTTCGAATAACATGTGGTTCACTTCCTCTTGAAGAAGTGTGACTGCCCTCACCCCTATCAGCTTGTCTTCTGCCTTCCATTACTATATAGATAAACAAATTATCGGTTTAATGCACAATTCTATATAGTATTTCGTAAGCGGTAGCATGTTATCTCCTTATATTGACTGCACTTTTATACCAGTCATACCCACTCTATGCCTCCTATATTACTAAGGCAACTTACTACTACTCTTGCTAGTTTAAGCCTAGGATGGTATTCCAACCTAATTCGCTTAAACTATGGCTCTGATACCAAAACTGTAACACCCCTTTTCTTGTACCATATTTAAATTACAAATATAGTTTTCAAACATATTTTACAACTCGTGACTATAAAATAGCCACTTAAATTTTTTTTTATTTTATTTTACAAACTTAAACTCGAGGGGTATTACAGACTTAATACAGATAACCATAATTTAAACTTACAATACATTAACCGGTCCCGACTGCAACTTTCGCTCCTTTCACCTAAGTACATAGCATTTAAAAAACATAGTATATGTGAGACATAAAGTCTCGTGAGTAATATGGGTTTAGACCCAACACTTTTCTATTCAAAACTTGAAATGTTAAAAGTACATTGCTAAAAACTGATTATTTCATAAATCTCAAAATAACTTTTTCTTCTTTACTTTCAAACTTTAAAAAGACTTTCTTTCTTAAAACTGCTTTTCTTTCTCATTTCACGTGACCAACTGAAACTTATGAATTAAGTTAATTAATTCATTCAACTAGCTCCCCTCGCGGGACAGAACAGATCTGCCCACTCGGTTTGCTCATTATGTCTCCCCTTTGTGACTTGGAACGAATTCAAGCACAAGGGTATACTAAGCTAGACAACTACTTCGCGACGGGAGGTACCATCCCAGTAGTGTCTTCTGATCTCCCAATTATGTGGGTGATCCTAGTCCGGACAACTAGCTCATACTTCTTTAATTCTTACTTCATTTCATCTCAAATTGGTCAAAATGGGACACAATTTGTAAACAACTCTTACTCAAACATTTTATAATTCTTTACTAAAAATACTTTCAAGACTTCTTTTAACATCTTAGTTCCTATAAGGAACTCCTTTCAAAATACGTACAAACCATACTTTTGAAAACCCGATCAAAATACTAAGCTCTTGTATAGAGCTTCTTTCAAAACTATTTTCCAAACTTTAGTATTTATAAACATTTGGAAATCATACTTTTCAGAAAATAATATTTTGCTATGTACTATAGAAATCCTCATAAAAGTCACCTTGACGTTGCTACAAGTCTCTATGCTTCTCGTATTCCTTTCCCCTTTCCGTGCTCAATCACGTTTGAAGCACCACCTATACATGTATTATATATATAAATACTCAATAAATACATACTATAACTGACTCTACAGTGCTAAGGTCTCATACGTCTCAATTCTAGGTTATAACAAATGTATAACCATTAATAAACTCATTTTACGGTTTCTCCGAAATACGCGTATATTGCTACAGTACCCCCGAGGGGTCGTATTTCAGTTCCGACTCTTTTCCATGAAATCTTATCCCATATTAGACTTGTGTTTCAAATTTGGAGTTCATTGGACAAGTCTAGCCCAAATTCTAAAAATCATGGGCATGAATAGTGATTTTTGCCTCTGCCGCTACAGTAACTTTTCCGCAAGGTCGAATTACGGATTTGACCATTCCCGACATGTTCTTATACCATTATATGGTTATGGCTAAAATTTCAGGTCAATCGGATAAGTCTAGCTATGGTTTCTAGCGTTTAAGTTATTTGAAAATTTTAACATTTTTGGTCCCTGTCTGGCCCCTGACTGAAGGCGCACTGCGCCAGGTATGGGGCGCACTGCGCCTGGGCGCACCCCACCCTGGTCCTGGGCGCACTGCGCCTGGCGCCTGGGCAGGCTCCTGATCAGTCGCGATTTGGCACTGTAGCATGCAGTTTTTGAGGCTTTAAGCTCTTATTCTAGGTCTTAATCACCTGGGGTTTGTTCTAGGACTAAAACACTTGACTAATAACACATTTTAAGCCATTAAAAACACCTCAATAACTCAATTGCAGAAATTAAAGTTCTTGGCTAAACTTGAAAATTCTCAAGAATAGCATTCTACTTTCATGTTTTTAAGTTAAGTTCTTAACTAATGGCTTATTGGGAGCATTAGTTACTTAACCCACATGATTTCTAACTGCAATTTCAGTTTCAATTCCATCCCACAAACCCAAATGAAGAACACACCCAAAAACTAGGTTAAAGAGGATGAAATCTTACCTTGAAATCACCAATTCCAATTCCCTTCTTGATTTCCTTTGATTTCTTGGCTAATTTCTCTTCTTCCTTGCTCTTTCCCGTTGCCTCTCGTTCTCTCTGGAATTCTCTGGATTGTGTCTCACATAATAGAGATAATAACTCTATTTTAGAGTTATATAATTAACTTATAAATTATTTACATTTTTGGTCCTTTGGTTACTAACTTTTCTACAAAGATGGTCCTAAGACCATAACTTGCAACCAAAGTTCCATTAATTCCTAACTTTACAATTTCTTGACATTTTTGGTCATCTTCATGTCAAATGACCAATTTGCCCTTTTTGACCAAATTTCACTATTCACGCGGCAAAACTTCAAATTTCTCATAAACTTTTATTTCTTATGTTATAACTTCACAAATACATATTATTATACATAATAGTCGTACAACGTGACAAATGACCGTTTTACCCTTTTTGACTTTTTCGCGGGTTCTTACAGCTAATGTTCCAACTTTCTCCTAGTTTGTACTTTTGCGTCGCTAATGCTTCTGATGAGTGATTTCTTGCACATTTTATTCACCGTCTTTATCACTTTTTGACCTATAATTACAAACTTAGCAGCCAAACTCCATATTAAATAATAATATAGACATTTAAACACCAACACAACACCTTAACACCTCAAATCCCAAGATTTGGTTCGTTCTTCATTTTTAACATTTTTTGGTCCTTTCACCAAAAACACTACTATACAATCTAAAACTCCTTAAACACCATCAACATATTTTTATAAATTGATAAGAATGCATACCTATTTTTTGGTTATTACATCAGAGATGGAAGAGTTGAGAAAGCAATTGCAAGATTTATTAGATCGGGGGTTTATCAAACCAAGTTTGTCACATTAGGGAGCACCCATTTTGTTTGTTAAGAAGAAATATGGGTCTATGCGTATGTGTATAGACTATCGAGAGCTGAATAAAATCACGGTGAAGAACAAGTACCCATTGCCTAGAATTGACGACTTGTTTGATCAACTCTAAGTAGCATCTTATTTTTCTAAGATTGATTTGAGATCAGGGTATCATCAGCTGAAGATACAAGAATCAGATATTCCAAAGACTGCTTTTCGTACCGGCTATGGCCACTATGATTTCTTGGTGATGCCTTTCGAGCTGACCAATGCTCCAGCAGGTTTCATGGATATGATGAATAGAGAGTGTCGCCTGTTTCTTGATAAATCAGTTATCGTGTTTATAAATAACATTTTGGTGTATTCTAGAGGCCATGTAGAGCATGGTGTAGATCTACGCCAGATTTTAGAGTTGCTCCGTCAAGAGAAATTATATGCGAAATTTTCTAAGTGTGAGTTTTGGCTGAGAGAAGTTCAATTTCTCAGGCATGTTATTAATAGTGAAGGTGTTAAGGTTGATCCATCAAAGATTGAGGTCGTGATGAAGTAGGAGCCGCCTCGAAGTCCGTCAGTGATACGTAGTTTCCTTGGGTTAGCTGGATACTACACGAGATTTGTGGAGAATTTCTCCTCGGTTGCCGCTCCGTTAATTAAATTGACCAAGAAAGGTGAGAAATTTGAATGGGTAAAAGGGCATCAAGCAGCATTTCAAAGATTGAAGCAAGCCTTGTGTGAAGCCCCAATATTAGCTTTACCTTAGGGCGGGGAGGACTATGTGGTATATAGTTATGCTTCTAGAGTAGGCCTTGGATGTGTGCTAATGCAGAAGGGTAAAGTGATTGTATATGCATCCCGTTAGCTAAAAGAGATCAAAAAGAGATACCCGGCACATGACCTTGAGTTAGATGCAATGATTTTGGCCTTAAACGTTTGGGAGAAACTATTTGTATGGTGTGACGTTTGTTGTGTATATAGATCATAAAAGTCTGAAGAACTAATATGATCAAAAAAGAGTTAAATATGAGGCAGCAGAGGTGGATGGATTTGCTCAAAGATTATGATTATGAGATTTTATATCATCCTGGAAAGACAAATGTGGTTGCAGATGATTTTAGTCGAAAAGAGAAGCCTTTGGGAGTTACATATACATGTATGGGCATGGTGAGTTAACTACCTGAGTTAATTAGAGTCGCACAAGAAGAAGCGTGTAAGGCGGATCATGTAAAGAGTGGCTGTATGGTGGGGTACATGAGTCAAATTCTGGAAAATTCACAGTGATTAAAACCTTTAGAGGTCGAGTATGGGTATCCAAGCAAGGCGAGACGCAGAAATTACTATTAGAGGATGCACATTGCACTCAATATGTTGTACACCCAGCTAGCACCAAGATGTATCGGATGTTGAAACCGCTATATTAGTGTCCTAGGATGAAAAGAAACATTGGGAGATATGTAGAAAAGTGTCTGACTTGTTTGAAAGAAAAGGGTCTGACTTGTTCACTATGGATTTTGTAAAGAAGCTTCCTCAAATGCTGTGTGGGCAATGATACCATATGGGTAGTGGCTTATCCAATAATTCATTTAAAGTGTCCTCTTGGAAAGGTTTAAATTGTTTTGGGAAGAAAGGGAAATCGAGTCCTCATTTTGTCGGTCTATTTCGAACATTGCAAAGAGTGGGAGCTGTGGCTTATCGGTTAGAGTTGCCCGATGAGTTACAAAGCATTCATAATTTTTTTATATGTCACATTTGCAAAAAACCTCGTTTGATGAATCTCAAAAAGTAACCCTAGCCAAAATTGAAGTAGATGAAAAACTTAGATATCTGGAGCAACCAGAGAGGGTGTTAGACCGAAAAGTGAGGCAGCTGCGCAACAAGGAAATTAGAATGGTTTAAGTGTTGTGGAGGCATCTTAGAGGTTCCGATATAACATGGGAGGCCGAGAACGGAATGAGGGTGAAATACCCCCAACGTTTTGCGTGATTCTGAGGACAGAATCTTTTAAAGGGGAGGAGAATTTGTAACTCCGTGTTTCCTTTTGGTAAGTGTTTATGTTTTAATCTTTGTGTGATTAAATTAGTTGTGTGATTAAATGGCTTAAAGGGTATTATAGTCATTCGTTAAATGTGTGAGTTAGTCAGAATGTGGTTATATAGAAATAAATGTTGAAAATTGAGTTGAATGAGAAAATGTCAACCTGAGTCAAGAATTTCTTGAGCTATGTACATAGCGACACTATCTGAGGAATAACAACGCTATCTTTAGGTGTTAGCAACGCTATTGTCGCCGACTCAAAAGTTATGAAGTCGATTTTAGAGCTCATTTGGGTGAAATAACTTGTGAGAACTTCGCCCAAGAACCCTAGAAAAGCTTTGGAATGTCTGGATATCGATTTGAAGGCTAGAAACTCAATAATTTGAAGAAGGTTAAGATACCTTGCATCTAGGAGGTAAGATTTCAATTTATTGGTCCTAATTAAGAGGTGGGATAGCCAAAAGATACTAGGTTACAAGTTGGTGTTAGTAACCCACCTATAACTAATGAGATTAGAGGAAGTAATTAGCGAATTGGGTGTGTAAAAAGGTTTTGATTCAAACCCTAAGTGTGCTCTAAGTTATAGTCAAGTGAATATAACTATTGCAGAGTGAATACGGGGTATTTAGATTTGTGTGGTGTGTGTCGTATGGTGTAGGTGCTTGAAAGTGTTGAGAAGACACTTGGATCTATCTATTATACCATCTAGAACTGTGTTAATCTAGGTGAGTAATCTACTTTATCTCTAGTGATTTGTGTTTATTAAGCCTTATGGCTTAGAGTTTATGTAGGCCTTTGTGGCCGAGATATTAGGTTTAATCGCCCAATATTTATATTGAGAACCTACGTGATTCATATAGGCCTTTGTGGCCGAGAGATTGGGTTTAATTACCCAAATTACATGTGAGGGCCTTTTTGGTTGCTTGTTCTCACACAAAAGGGGGTGTGGCGGTGACTCTTAGTGACTCGAGACCGTGGGGTTGAGGAAAGGAAGGGATTAAAGAGTATAGATTTTGAAAGGATGCAGAGAAGGGTTATTATGTGATAAACTGTTTTTCTCATTTATTTGTTGATATATGCATGTGATTACTCATTAAGCTTTTATAGCTCATAGTGTGTGTGTGTGTGTGTGTGTGTGTGTGTGTGTGTAGTGACCTTGCAGGTGAGTGTGACCCTAATAAAAGGAAGGACGTAGCTCATGGTTACGATGCTTGGATCATATAGAAGAGGACCGTAGCAGCCCGACTTGGGGGAGTTTTGTTAGGATTTTGTACTCCCAGGATACTCTTGTGTACCTCTTATATGTTATTTATACATCAATGTTGTGTTTTGTGTAATAAACTATGTTTTAAAAAAGTGAAAGGTTTGGGTGTATTTGTTTATATAAGTCAGGTGTTACATATAGTCCTTTAAGTCGATTATTTGGAATTTTGATACTTTGTAAATATTTGCATTTTCAATTTGGTTAAAGATATTGTAGGGGAGCATCTTGATGGCAACGCATCCTATTATCCGATTTTAAAGAAAGACTGGTTTTGTCGTATTGTTCAATTATTTCCTACCTGTTTGGTTTTGTCGTATTGTTCAATTTTCCTTCTCTTTCAAGGATATGATCAAACACCTTAAATGCATACTTAAATTTCCATGAAATCAAGACAAAACATCCCAGCAAACTTCAACTCTCTCTCTCTCTCTCTCTCTATATATATATATATATATATATATATATATATATATATATATATATATATATATATATATATATATATATATATATATATATATATATATATATATATATATAGGGATGAGTTCAATGCAGAACTAAAATAAACGGCCTAACTGCAGAACTAAAATTTTAGCCGTTGATCTAATTTTGATGATAAAGGTTACGATGGTCAAATTAACATCCATATCCCAATTTCTGTTACTGATTTAAAGGTATGTATCCTTTATCCTGAGCGAAGATTTCATAAAGGATCATAAACCCATCGAACACTCAATTTCAATCGAATCTATTGCATATTTCGTTAACAATAAGATCGAATCCTCAATTTCATTTGAATCGATTGAGAATCATATGAAGGAATGCATTATACAGACGATTCGATAACAGCAATTGAAAGCAGTAGCAATGAAAGTACATGTAGTGTAAATCTTCTTACGGTTTAATTTTCTTATTCAATCGTAATATTCATCAAATCTAGTCATGTTCGTTTAATATTAGTTGTTTCAATCATACAGTAGTAACAATATACATCGAAATATTAATTTGTTGATGGATTTACATGCGAAATTGTTTATTGGTATGTCTGCTATTATTGTTACGTGATCGTATTTCATTTGTAAAACATTATGTTCATGAATGAACATATGTTCATCAATGAACATATGTTCATCAATGAACATCAACCTACTTAATGTACGATATAATGATTCGTATTATTCAAGTTTGAATTATAAATTGGTTTATGAAAAATTGTAATATTCGTCTGCTATTGTGCTAGGTGATCGTATTTCATCTGTAAAACATTATGGTCATCAATGAACATATGTTCATCAAACATATGTTCATCAATGAACATATGTTCATCAATGAACATATGTTCACTAATGAACATATATTGATCAATGAACATATGTTCATTGATTATCATCAACCTACTTAATGTATGATATAAAGATCGTATTATGCAAGTTTGAATTATAATTTTGTTTATGGATTTACCTACAAAAATTTTTATTCGTATGGTGCTATAATGTTACGTGACATCTTTATATCATTATGTTCACTGATGAGCATATTTATATGTTCATGTAGGTTCAAAATACATCCAACACACTGATAAATATATTAGTAAAGAAGAAGATTCTCCTGGGGGTACAACATATTGGTTTCCTATTGTTAGTGATGGCATAGAACCAAAACCAGATGAACAATATCATACATTGGATGAAGCTCAATATAAATACACTAAATATGCTAAAGCGGGTGGTTTCAATATCCGAAAAGAATCTCTTAAGAAAGTGAAAGGAAATGTTTGCTATAGGTATATGGTTTGTGACAAGGCAGGTAAACCTCGAGGTTATGAGTATGATACCTTGACTGCTAATGATGGAAGAAAAAAAAAGAAAAACAACAACAAAAAAAATTCAATGTCCTGCGTTTGCTAAGTTTAGACTTAATGTAGAGACCTCAAAATATGAGCTCTATAAGTTTGAGAAAAGACATAACCATAAATTGTTTACCCCAAGTAACATTTACCTCTCAAAAAGCAAACGTAAATTAGACTACAAAGATGAAGAATTTATTTATGATTTAAGGACGTGTAACGTTGGGGCTACAAAAGCATATTCATTGATGACCACGTTGAAAGGAGGTTACGATCAAGTAAGGGGAACAAAAGTTGAGTATAAGAATTATGCCAGGGACTTGAATTTGTTCATTGGGGAAAGTGATTCAAATATGGTTGTTAATAGAATGATGAACAGGAAGGAAAATGTGCAAAACTTCTCATTTGAGTACATGTGTCATAATAGTGAGTTGGCGGGATTGTTTTGGGCCGACAAGACTTCAAAAGCAAATTTCAAAGAATTTGGAGAAATGGTTTCATTTGATGCAACATACAGTATGAACAAGTAAGTTTTTTTTCCTATGTAAGTAGATTTTGTTTAAACGTATTCATTTATGAATATGTGTTCATAAATGAACATATGTTCACTAATGAACATATATTCATTAGTGAACATACAGTATGAACAATATGAACACTGAACATACAGTATGAACAATATGAACAATGAACATACAGTATGAACAATGAACACATTCATTTATGAATATGTGTTCATAAATGAACATATGTTCATTAATGAACATATGTTCATTAATGAACATATATTCACTAATGAACATATATTCATTAGTGAACATACAGTATGAACAATATGAACAATGAACATACAGTATGAACAATATGAACAATGAACATACAGTATGTTGCATTTGATCATATTTGAGAAATATTAATGTTCAAATATGAATATAACATTCTTTAAAGACATTATGTTAATTGTAAAACATTTGTATATTATCAGATACAACATGGTTTTTGTACCATTCACGGGAATTGACAATCACAAGCACTCTGTTACGTTTGGTGCTGGTTTAATTTATAATGAGACTGCTGATGCTTATACATGGTTGTTGCGTTGCTTTATGAGGGCATTTGATAAAGAACCGATGCTTATTGTTACCGACCAAGATCCAGCCATGAGAAAGGCAGTAGCAACGGTTTTCAGGACTGCACGACACAGACTTTGTATGTGGCATATAGGAAATAAACTAACTGATAAGGTATTGGAATATTTTTTTTATTATGTCTTGTGATTTCAATAGGCGAATACAAATTATTGACATTTGTTAATTTCCAGGTTTCTCCAAAAATTATGGCTACTGATTTCAAGAAGCGAATACAATCACTAATATGGAGTGATAAAATAGACCGGATGCAGTTTGACACTATGTGGCATGATTTGATGGACGAGTTTCAACTAAATGACAATAAATGGTTAAAGGAGATGTTTTCTATTAGAGATCGATGGATACCGGCATATTTCCAAGATGTTCCGCTTTCAGGTCTAATGAGGACAACTTCGAGGTCCGAGAGTGAAAATTCTTTTTTCGGTTCATACCTGAATAATAATTTGAATCTATTGAGTTTCACATCTTCATTTGAGGCTGCAATGGAGAAGCAAAGGAATACTCAGTACAAAAACGATTATGAATGTGAAGCTAACAATCCAGTGTTGAAAACACGTCTCCTAATAGAGAAACACGCTGCTAATGTGTATACATATAACATATTCAGTATTGTGCAAAAAGAAATTGATGATTCTGTGTGGTTATGTTCGCAACAATCCGTTAATAAAGAAGGCGATTGCGAAGTGCGTATAGTAAAAGATGAAAGAAGGTTTTCTTTTAAAAAAAGTTTTGAAGGTTGCGAGAATATTGACGCGGATGATAATGATAATTTACAAACAAGTGTGTGTGAATCCGAATTCAAGGTAATATACTAACGTTCACTTATGAATATAATGTAATTTTTGTATTTTAACAAATTTAATATGTTACTTTTGTACAGGTTGAAATAAACGATAAAGAGGACACAATAAAGTGTTCCTGTAACTTTTATTTACATCAAGGTGTATTTTGCCGACATATATTTTGCATACTAAAGCATAAAAAGGTGGACAAGATACCGCAAAAATACATATTAAGACGGTGGCAAAAGGGTATTATTGCTTCAGAGCAATTGAAACAAAGGTATCATTATGGTAAGAAGAATGGTGCATGTAATCAAATGGTAGAAGATGCGTATACTATGTTCCAATCATGTATCGAAATGGCATCCGACGATTCAGAAGTATTACAGAATTTCGTAAACCAAATTAGAGATATCAAAGATAATATGGAATTAAATATACCAAGAAAAGAAGTAAAAAGTAAAGGTGAACGAATGGAGACAAGGATTGGGGTGACAAAACCAGATGTAGTTACAATACATAATCCAAAAGATATAAGGACAAAGGGTTGTGGACCTCGAAAAAGGATTAAAGGAGCTAAAGAGAAGGCGATCGAAAAATCTAACAAAGAAGAAAGAGAGTGCCACTATTGTTACAAGTATGGACATCATGATTATAGAACTTGTCCAACAAGAAAAGAGGATGAAAGACTAGAAAAAGAGAAAGAAAGCTTGCAAAATAAGAATTAAAGATCAGAAAATGAAAAAAAAATGATTCAAATAAGTCAATATTACTTTATGAGATATTGTTTCAATTTTCATTTTTTTTTTCAACTTTTGACATATAAGGCAAAAAGTATGTTAATCAAGCTTTAATTGTGTTCTTTTATGAATAGTTATGTTCATGTGTGCAATAAATAGATACCAACCATAAAAGCAGTTATGGTTGTTTATGAAAATATATTCATTTGTTCATTTATGAACAATTGTTCATTTATGAACATTTGGTCATCTATTAACAGTAAGTGCAGTAAGTACAATGTCTAAAAAAGTACAATGTCTAAAAAGAATACAAATGGAAAAAAGTAAATTGTGAAATATAAATAGATACTAAAACTGTGCTTTCTGTAAGTTGGTTTATAATAATATGTTCATGAATGAACATATGTTCGAATGAACATTTGTTCAAAACATATGTTCATTCATGAACATATACATATGTTCATTCATGAACATATGTTCATTCATGAACAGTGATTGTAAAAATGTGCATTCTGTGAATACAATGTCAAAACAGAAAAAACAGAACATAGAAATATAGGATATACAAGAAATAGAAGCATGATTGAATATATGATCATGTATCAAACACCATGGAAAACTAAAAAGTACAAAAATGTGCATTCTGTAAGTAAAATGTCTAAAAACAACATGAAAAATAAAGTACAATGTCTAAAAAGAATGTAAAAAACAGCATGAAAAATAAAATACAATGTCTAAAAAGAATGTAAAGTAAAAACAAAGTACAATGTCTATAAATTGGTAAAAGGTAAAGTAAATTGTCAAATAATACCAAAAGGACAAATAATAACCGGTATGTAAGTTGGTTTATGATAATATGTTCATGAATGAACATATGTTCATGAATGAACATATGTTCATTAATGAACATTTGTTCAGAACATATGTTCATGAACAGTGATTGTAAAAATGTGCATTCTCTAAATACAATGTCAAAACAGCACATGGAAATATAGGATATACAAGAAATAGAAGCATGATTGAATATATGATCATGTATCAAACTCCATGGAAAACTAAAAAGTACAAAAGTAGATTGTCTTAACATAATAGGACAGGGAAAGTGCAATGTCTAAACATAATAGATACAAGCATTTCAAAAACTTCTATTTTCCAAATTTTTAACGATGACCTTTATCAACTCTTTCAACTCTAATTTTCTTCGCATTCTTGTTGATTTGTTTAACTCTTTCTTTATCCAACTTCGAAAATTCTTCAGATTCCTCCATCACTTTCGACTTCAAAAGGTTCTCATCAAACATCAAAATTTTGGTTGCATATCTGCGTCTTAACTTCTCCAATTGTCGTTTTTGCTCAGCTGATTCTTTGACCAAACCACAAGACCATTTACCTCCGCCTGTCCCATCAAAAGTTTCCATGTGACGCATCACAAAAACCCCACAATCAACTTGATTCTCAACTGTTTTCCATTCAAAATCAAGGATTGTATATTTGAGTTTTTTTATAATCTCAGATTTACTATGCCCCACTATCTCTAAATAACGAGCAAACATGAATTTCTGCAAAATTTTGTTAACATATATTTCATTAATATTAACAATAGAGTAAAATATATAATAAATTAACATAAATAAGTAACAATGCAATTACCAGAGCGATTGGTGTCTTGCCATAATAATTTGAAGACCTCCTCTTTGCATTGTCAATTATATAATAGCACGGGTCTTTTAAATCAAAACATAGGATGTAGTAATGCCCCTTTTGGTGAATAGGGAATATAACCTATAAGATTGACATAATAGATTAAAATAAGATATTGTTCATAAAAACATAAAACAAATAACATAATAGTGTAATCATAAAATGAGGATGTTTGATGTTCATAAATGAACATCTATATTCATGTCTGAATAAATGTTCATCAATGAACATGTGTAATACGAAATGGTAATACAGCGTGTAACAGATGTTCATCAATGAACATTGGTATTCATAAATGAACATATACTTCCACGAATTAATAATAAAATTATGTACAAACTCATACCAAATCCACAGCTCGAAAATCTCTTATTTTAGGTTGACGTTTCGTGTCTTCTTCAACACCCTTCAAAAATGCTGTAAAGCTTTTGCTAAAGTCATTTTCATTTTCATGAATAGAATAATGCTACAAAAAAGGAGAAAATATCAATATATGATAAATGAAAACCTTTAAACAAAAAATGTAAATTAACTGACCATTGTTCCTATTGAAAAAAAGTAACGATAAGGAGACGAGTCTGCTTTCTTCTTGTTATCAACATTTAAATAGTAGCTCCAAAGATCGATTACACTACTATACAACCAACTAGGAGGAAAAAAACTTTCTAGCACTTGCCTATAACATCGTACACCACTGGATGTTTTGAAGATAGGTTCGCTATTACAAAAAGGAATTAAAATCAGTTAATAAAATCATTTTAACAACAAATATTTCAAAAAATTAAAACTTTTACTTACTTAGGGTCCCCCATCAGTGCATATAGTCTATTTGAGACCTTTTCCTCCTCAGATGTAATCTTTGATAATAAGGATGTAATTCTTGACACAAATGGTGATCGATGAACCGCAGGAGGTTTGGTATTTCGCTTGATAATAACCTTTTTTTTCAAAACGTCCTCTGTCACATTAACTACCTTATCCAAATCAGATCCTAACACTTCTTCAACTATCTTTACGGAATGCAAATCTTCTTTTTCAGTTTCTTCACGTTGAAACTCTTGAGTAATACAAAGGTCAAACTATGGCATAAGTGATTTTTCAAATGATTTTCCTTTGTTCCAATTATCAAAACTCTTATCAACATCATCCAAGAATCCTTGTGATTCAATAAGAACTCCTGGTGTTTGCAAAACTTGATCAGTCTCTACTCCGACAGGTGAGACAACTTCAATTGACTTTTGTTTGGAGTCTTCTTTTTCAAAATCATATTTTGAGTCCTTTTGCAAATTAACTTCAAATTCATCTTGAAAATCCTTTAAAAGTGATAATAACTTGTCATTCGTGGGGAAAAGTTCCAAAGCTTTCACTATTCGACTCTTTGTGTCTAACTTATACTCCTTTAGCCTTTGAAGGCTTTCTGTGAGGTCTTGAAGAATATTCTGTAAAAAAAACAACTTAATAAATTAAGACTAAGTAATTAAGTTATGAATACAAGATGATGTTCATAAGTGAACTTAGTTATGCTCGACTATGAATTAAACACATTATAAAAAACAAACAATCTAAGTAAAAACTAATACCTCAGATTGTTCAGATTCTAACACAACCCCACATTTACCGAATCCCCCCAGAGCATATTCCTTGTCCGACCGCAAACGAATAGTATGTACATTCCATGATGATATCGCAGGACGCTTACGTGGGAATGGATAGTCAGGAAAGTTGGTATAATCAAGATAAAGAAGCTGCAATATATAACAATTAACAAAGATTAGTAAATGTATTTAATTTAATAATGATGTACCAAATAAATACTAAAAAGTATTGGAAAAATATTACCAATAAAATGGTGATTGGCCCCGAAAATTTACAATTCGGATCATCCCTTTTCCAACTGTTTTTGCAACTCTGTAGACAACTAAGTATGTAACCACACCAATCAATTTGAGAAATATCAACTTCTCCTAATATGTAAGGAACAAGGGTGGTTTTGCAAGTTCCACCTGGATAAGTCTCGCAAAGTGAATTCAGAAACATTAACACAAAATCAATCTTGAAAAGTATATCAGCCTCTCCATAAGATAAAATGTGGTTTTGAATGTCGCTCATTTTCATTCTTTTGTTATTGTAAGCTTTCTTCCAACTTCTATACATCGGGTGGTCAGGAGCACAAGGCTTAACAGAAAAAATGTCAGTACCGCCATTTTTTAATCCAGTCATCTGATGTACTTTATATGCAGTGACTTCAATGTAACCATTTTCAAGTACAATACGCATGGTTTTTGGATCAAAATGATCAACAATGTAGAATCCTAAATGTCCCGCGAGACCATCTACCTTCATTCCGAGCAATGAACCTAGACCCATGTCCCTTACAGCTGCTATTTGGTCATTATTCAAACTCTCAATAACAGAAAAAAGTGGTTTTGGGTTCGTCCTTGCTGATAAGGTATTTTTTGGCACAATGACTGTTGTTTTGGGTTTTCTATTTTGCTTTCTGTTATCGATTTTTTTCTTCTTTACATCCTTTAAGTTCACAAGTTTTTTTTCTTCTATCTCTCTCTTCCTTTTTGATGAACTCTGTGATTTATGTCCTGTATATAACAAAATAAAAGAAAGAAAATATTTATACAATATACAAAATGATAATTTAAACTTGATTATCAAAATCATACGAACCTGTGAAGGGGGTCTCAAAATCATCACCCGAAGACTCATCATTTGCTTTCTTTTTAAGATTTGTCTTCATTATTTGAAAAACTGTAATAACAACAATTCTAACCATATTAACAAAGAATTTCCTATTCATAACTAAAAACTCAATCAATAAAACAAAACCGTGATGTATGTGTACTAAATGTTAATTAGTGAACAGATGAACCACATTACCAAACACACATTACCAATAATAACAACAGTAAAACTCAAAAGGAAATCTGAATAATAAATGTTCACTAATGAACATATGTTCAATAATGAACAAATGTTCACTAATGAACATATGTTCATTTATGAACATACATTGCAAATAACCACGATAGTCATAAAATCAACCACGAAATCTGCTAGGAACAAGGCAAAAAATCAGACTAAATCTGCTAGGAACAAGGCAAAAAATCAGACGAAATCTGCTAGGAACAAGGCAAAAAATCAGACGAAATCTGCTGCGTTTTGACTCAAACTGATATGTTCATTAATGAACATATGTTCACTAATGAACATATGTTCACTAATGAACATATGATCACGTTACCACATAAAACCGGGAACTAATGATAGATACACAATGGGGAAGAATGATTGGGCGATAAACAGAATAAAAACAGGTATCATTGCACATACAATCGAATGAGTGGTTACACATTCAATTGGTATCAATCGAATGATTGGCGATCAATCGAATAAATTGAATAATCGGTATCAATTGGTACTCATTCATACCGTAGAATAATCGGTATCAATTGGTACACATTCATACCGTAGAACATACATTGCAAATAACCACGATACATTCAATTGGTACACATTCATACCGTAGAATAATCGGTATCAATACACGATCAATCGAATAAATTGAATAAAAACAGAAATCAATAACGAACCTGCGATAAACCCTAGGTGCGCAATTGAGAGAATAATTGACCGGAATCGAGGACGGTAGGTGCGGAATCGAGGACGGTAGGTGCGGAATCGATTGCTATAATCGTTAATTGCTTGGCAATGTAGATGTCTGATCGATTCAGTTTGGGCGTTGATCTAAACCACCTTCGTTTTTTGAAGAAACGAAACCCACATCAAACACGACTCTACTCTAAACTCTCTTTCGAAATCGCTTTTTGATTGTATTGAAAAAACAACTGGAAATCGCTCCTTTATTTTAGGAGTGAATCACGTACTCAATCACGTATTCGAGCTGTAATGCCGAAATTACCCTTACACTATTTTTCTAAGATTTTATTTATCAGGTTTTTTGTGAACCGTTGATTTATAAATCAACGATGGAAAAGTCAGTTCTGTAGTTAGGCATTATTTTTTAGTTCTATAAAGAACCTATCTCTATATATATATATATATATATATATATATATATATATATATATATATATATATATATATATATATATATATATATATATATATATATATATATATATATATATATATATATATATATATATATATATATATATATATATATGTGTGTGTGTGTGTGTGTGTGTGTGTGTGTGTGTGCACGCGCGTGTATATATATATATATATATATATATATATATATATATATATATACACACACACACATATACACATACATACATACATACATAACAAAAAAGTAAACACTAGTTGAATTGATGAAATAACAGCAAGTGTGTAACACCCCAAAATCCAGAGTGAAATTTTTGTTTTAAAAACAAATCAAATGCATAAAACGGGTTGGAAAATAGGAACCATCCAATTTAAACTCAACGTTTAAAATATATAAAACCAGGTTGAACAAAAACAGTTACAAACATTATCCAGCAGAAGACTTGAATACCAAAATCCCAGATGCGATATAGTTGCGCACATCGTGAAGTAAAGTTACAACGCATGTAACATCACTCATAGTATAGTGAAATAAAGTTACAACACATGTAACATCACTCATAGTATAGTGAGAAAACTTACCTGATCCGTGAAGCTGAACAGCATTCCACTCACGTGCCCTTAGATCCCGACAATGCGAACCTCCTAATAAGGATAAACTTCACTTAGAACTTCCTAAACCCCAAACATGATCAACCCCCAAGACAGGTACCCCGGTCAAACTGGTCAAAAATTCAACGGTCAAAGGTCAAAGTCCAAGTCAACTGTCAACAGCCAGTTAGTGTCACTGTCTTCCCAAGATAGCATCGCTAACTATGAACAGTCCTAAAACCTCATTAAGCTGTTAATCCATTCAGCCACGGTGTCAAGTCCTTCCAAAACTTATCCAAAATGACTATTAACCCATAAAGTTGTCACCTTGATGATCATAAATGTCCAAAACTCAAAACCTATGTCCAAAAGCTGAAAAACTAGCCAAACAACCCAAGAGAGCTTGGCTCACTCTCTAATCTGAACTAATGGCTCGAGAAATGCTACAAGAAGCAGAAAGGCCAGCACTTTCCAGGTTCCAAACACCAAGCCAAAAAGCGAAAAAATATCCATTTCCACCATCACAAACACTAAATCAACCTTGCAAACATAAAAAGGAATAAACTTTATACTCATAGAGGTCCAAAAATGCAGATCTTTTTGACCCAATCTTGGAGAATACCTTCAAGCAACACCATGCACCTTCCTATCTTCAAGAATTTCCAAACTAAGACCAAAATCACCAAAACCACTCCAAGGAGGCTAGAAAGAGATGACAGACGTTTTTGGGAGCTGAAATGTAGCAAATGACTGCTACCCTAGGGTTTGGAACCCTTATATATGGCCCATAACTCGAAATCTAGGGTTTTGGCCCAAACAGAGAGGTTAGCGTCGCTAACACAAGATCACGCAAACCTACAATATAGACATGCATAGCGATGCTATCCCACACTTAGGGACACTATTCTCTTCACTTAGCGACGTTATGCCCATAATAGCGATGTTATCAGCAGATTTCCCAAAACCAAAGGATACTTAAAATCTCCTGGTTATCTTTATTATATTAATGAAATCATGAAACTTAATATTAATGAAATTGCATTCGCTACACCATCACTCTCGATCTGCGGCTCACTATCGTGATCAATGAACAATATACAATTGGTAGCTTAAATCTAAAAATCGAACACTGATAAACAATAAACAATATGTATACCTGAAATCGAACACTAAGACAATCGGTAGCCTTCCGTGTACCGTTACTTTGTAAATCCCGAATTGAAAACAGAACAACAGACAATCGGTAGTCTAAATCATAAAAGCTTCAAACTGGAAGTTTGAAAACTAAATCCCAAATTAAAATACGATATACATTTTAATGCATCATCTCCGGTCTTGAGGAAAGGTCGTTGGAGAGACAATCAGATAATGATCCTTGGTCGGAAATGACCAAATAGGAGAGAGCAGGGGAGACAGAAGAAGGAAATGGAAAGGAACAATAGAAAATTTGGATTATATATTTACTAGTTAGGGTTTTATTTTTTTAATTTTTATTTCTAGTCGACATAATGTTTGACCGTGTATAAGGTTTGACCGATGTTGACCAGTTAGCTCGAGTTAGGCCGAGTCATACCGAGGTTCACCGAGTTAGGTCGAGTCCGAGTTTGTATAGCCGACTCTAAAAAAATTGCCAAGGAACATGTCTGAATCTGAGTACTTGGCTGAGTTGACTGAGCTTTGCAACACAATCTAGACCAATAACTGTTTTACACACTCTTTTCCACCCAGTTCGTAAACCTTGAAAACAAATTTAAAATCTCTAAAATAGGTCTTTCCATTAGGGTTGCATATTACACCAACCTTGCAAGCAGACATCGAGTTTGATCTTAATAGCTCCTCATATCCTTGCATAATGCTCAATTAACTTACATTCAATCAACTCTTTAGCTTACTGTTTTCTCTCTTATATGAGCCAATAGACACACTACCTCAAAACTTTTTCTTTATATCAGCTATCATCTCCCTAAGTTTTATCTTTGGTTTATTTGTAATTCAACTCATGTAGTGTCTACCAATCTATTTATGGGAGAAATTAAATAAAACTTGACTTGCCTAGAACCGTTATGTGAACCATTCAAAGTTTTGATTTGGAATGAATTCACTTTGTACATCTAAGTTGCATGTAGTCTGAAAGGGCATGACTTGTCTTCGTTATTTTCCCACATCTTGAAACAACTCTTGCAATGTCACACTTCTCATAATATATCTGATACATATGTGCCATAGAATAATTTGACACACAAACATTTAGTTGAGTAGGGGATTCAAAAATAGCACCAACCTTTGGTTCTATCTTGCCCCGCCTGATGTTTGGATCATGGATTATATAATTCGTTTTTACTACTTCCTCATCCTCTATATCACTTTACTAGTCATTGGCATGGCAAACTAGTTCTCTCATTTCATCCTCTAGTTCATGGTCCACGTAAATTCCATGAAGTTCATTTTCCATCTCATTCAAGCTAGAGAACATCCCGTGTATACCAGCAAATGGCTCTTCTGATGAAGCCATTCCTTAATCCTACATAAACTGAAGGTTTCACAAAGCGAATGTAAGAAATAAATCAAAAAATAAGGACCCTATAGTGTCTAAAAGATTTTCCCACTAATGATCGTCTTCGTTAATTTATCCACCTGCAATGATGGCCTTCGTCTACCACAACAACTTTAACGTTAAATTCAAGCCAAAAAAAATACTTCAAAAACTTTTTTAGTGATGATGGTCTTTGTCTTCATCTACCCACAGAGAAATGGAGTCAGAAACAATAGAGGTGACGAGACTAGCATGTACGATCAAGTACCCCATTTACTAATAGTGTGTTACCAGGAAACCGGGCTTTGATCTGCTAATTGTTACATTTCACAAAAAAAATCCAAATATTGGGCATAATCGAACAAGTACTTGAGTAAAAGGTAAAATCGAAAGAAGTTTACAAACTTAAGGAATCTTATTTCAAATGCCCATAAAAACAATTAATAAATTTTAAGAATTTCAGCCAAATGTAAAAAAGGAAATATAGTGGAACTTATAGGAAAAATAAGGGATGTGGCTTCTAATTAGCCTTCTCAAGGCCTCCACCAGCCATCTAAATAAATCAAGAAAATCCCATAAAATTCTTAGAGAATTCAAGAAAATTCCTCAAAAATCCTTTAACTAAGGCAAATGTCCCTTTAAAAAATTAAATGCTTTACTTATATATATATATATATATATATATATATATATATATATATATATATATATATATATATATATATATATATATATATATAGGCTCGAGATCATGAGAGAACCTAAAAAACCCTAGAAACCTAGGAATTTTTTTTCTACACAATATTTTTCAAAAACAATTGCATCCAATTTTTTTATTTAAAGCGTCTAAGAGATTTTTTAACCCTAAACCCTAAACCAAACCCTAAACCCTAAACCCATACGAAAAAAAATAAAAAAGGATTTTTTTGAATTTTGTTTTTGAAATCTTCTAAATCCTAAACCCTAAACCCTAAACCCTAAACCCTAAACCATAAACCCTAAACATTAAACTCTAAACCCTAAACCCTACACATTAAACCCCAATCCATAAACCCTAAACCCTAATGAAAAAAAATATAAAAAATGATTTTTTTGAATTTTTTTTGAAATCTTCTAGACGCATCATAACAAAAATTATGGTATATTTTTTTTTGAAAAATATTGTGTAGAAAAAAAGTTCTTAAAATGATTTCTTAGGTTCCTATGCTTTTTTAGGTTCTCAATTGAACTTTACTATATATATATATATATATATATATATATATATATATATATATATATATATATATATATATATATATATATATATATATATATATATATATATATATATATATATATATATATATATATATATATATATATATATATATATATATATATATATATATATATATATATATATATATAATATGTGGCTGTTATACACCTAAGCTTAGGTGTAGAACCATCAAATTTTATTAGTTTTCTTATGAAAAATATTTATTTTTATTTTCTTTAATATACGTAATCCTTGTGATTGATTATAAAACGATGAAAAAAATATGATATTGAGTCATGCAATATAGTGATTAAAAATGTTACACATGTATGTGGCGATGACATAAAAGTTGGCGGTAAGAAGGAACATCACTAAAATAGCACGTAAACAAGTTGAATTGAATTGAACAACAAATTGTGTACAACGATTTCAAAGAAGTTAAGTTGCTTGGGCTTTTATTTTTGTTAAAAATAGGTTGTTTGAGTGGTTCTACACCTAAGCTTAGGTATATAACAGCCACATATTCACTATATATATATATATATATATATATATATATATATATATATATATATATATATATATATATATATATATATATATATATATATATATATATATAGTTAGGATATATTAAAAACTCTAACTATTGTGTGGACTTAAGACCCAATCAGAATTTAGAAGCATCCAAGGGTATATTAGTAAATTAATATAATTAATTAATTAATTACATTTAATTGTATCCATTTATTTAGGGAAGTTTGATTAATTATCTCCATTCTCGCAAGTGAAGCCCAGATCAACTGGGTGGATGCATCGGGTTATATACCCAGTGGGTGAGAGGTCCCGGGTTCGAGCCTGGTTGACGCCCCATGTGGGGGATTTTCCTTGGCGTGGAGGCACAGGCTGCAGGACCCGGGCCGCCGGCTAAATGCCGACCTGGGGGAGCAGAAGGTGGTTTTACTGTGTCGCCGGTCCAAAAAAAAAAAAAAAAAAAAAAAAATTATCTCCATTCTCTCTCTAACTTTCCTACTTATACGCCTATCACCATTAAACCCTACCAATGTTGCCGTCAATCACCATTGAAGCTGTACTAGGAGCATCTCCATTCACCATGGAGAAACCATCATTGCCGTCGGACCACCGCCTGCAGCAACAACTGTGATTCAATCCGCATCTTCATCTTCATCTGTACGCCATATGTTCTTCTTGACGACCACCAGCAGCCAACATCACCACCGCATCAAAATTTAGCAACTGTGATTCAATCTGCATCAGTTCTAAGGTTTGATTTTCGCAACCCTAACCGCCAATGACCTAAAAATTCTTGTATTTCAAACGCATCAAAATTTAGCAACTGTACAAATTGATTATCCATTACTGAAATAATCAGGTTTGCCCTCGGGCTATATATACCTGATGAGTTCGATGAACTCAATTCTGCACACATATCATACCATCGAACACCACATGACCTAGATGTTTGATTTTAAATTTCAGATGCGCGCTTGTCACAGGAGGAAACATAGGAATTGGGTTCGAGACATGTCGTCAATTGGCCTCCAAATTTGTATAATTCTGTTCATATCAATTCCTTTCAACTCTTAATATTCAAAATCTACATATTCTGTTGAAAGTAGAAGTTCTACCAATTGTTTGTGAGAACTTTTACAAAAGAGTGATAAATGAGTTTATGAAGAAGGCCAAGGTACTTTTAGATTTCAACCATTCATTCCTTAAAATTTATTCTGCATACTAAATTTTATCTATTTTTCTCCAATTTATTCAGGTTCCTGGATTTCCCTCTGGAAAGAAAGTTCTAGAAAGCATTCTCATAAGTTATATTGGGAAAGAGTTCCGTTCATCCTCTATTTCACAAAATTATCATAAAATATGGCGTATGCTGTTGCAGTTGTTAACAAAATTATCCTTAACACACCGTTTTGCAGCCATCATCACCACCGGGATACATGAAAGAACACAAAGATGAAGAAATATAGTTCCCTCTCCTTCATGTTGCATGCCTGCTCAACTTGATGTCATTCTCAACTTGATGAATTACAACTAGAGAAGAATTCTGATGTTGCAGAGCAGATTTTGATGAATTTCAATGCAATTATTCTGGCAGAATGTCATTCTCACAGAATGTAATTCTCAACTTGATGAATTTCAATGCAATTATTCTGGCAGAATGTCATTCTGTTTTGTATACTATGTACTTCATTCTAACAGAATATGTAAGTATGATTTGTATGATTGTGTAATTCATTCTAATAGAATGTTTATCTTACTTTCATATTTATCTGATTTTTATGACTTTTTAATTCATATAAGTATGATTTTGTAACTCATTCTACTAGAATGGTTAACTTACTTTGAAAATGTACACTAGCATTCTATAAGAATACCAGTTTCTGATGTACGATTTTGTAATTCATTCTAATATAATGGAACGGATTAAGAACTGAGGATAAGAATCAAAATTAATTTTACATCTTTGTTAGAATTGTTACAAAACTTAATTTTGAATTTGAAAATAAATTTGAATTTGAATTTGAAATTTAATTAAAATTCGAAATTAATCCCATTAAAATCTCACATTCCAAAATTGAAAAAGCATAAAAAGTCTATATTACCCTTTAGAATGATATAATTAGAAAGTTGATATTTCTTTTAATTAGAAATAATTAATATTCTGTTATTAATCACAACCATTGATGATTTTGATTCTACGCTTCTGATTGGGTCTTACGTCCACAAAATAATTGTGGATCTTAATATAACCTAGCCCTATATATATATATATATATATATATATATATATATATATATATATATATATATATATATATATATATATATATATATATATATATATATATATATATATATATATATATATATATATATATATATATATATATATATATATATATATATATATATATATATTGGAGCGGGGCGTGGCGGGGAGAGGGAACCCAAACCCGACTCGATAGCTGACATTCTTGGGTTTCGGGTTGTCCGGTCGGGTTCTTGTTTTTTTTGACATCCCTACAATTATATGTAATATGAAACTTCAGATAAACACATATAGTCAATAATGGGATTTATTCCTCTAATTATTGGAATGTGATGTTAGTTAAGCCCATCAATGAATTCAATAGATTTTAGCATGTGGACATACCTACAAACTAATATTGAACCTATATTAGAATGATTTGATACATGCCGTATACAATGATATTTGAATAAATTACCATTAAGATTTTGATGGAAGCTTTGCGGAGGAAAACATGTATGTATGACTAGTGACATCAGTGTGTTGCTTAGCATTTAACATTTTCTATCCAGTTGACCTCATTTATCCTTTGTACAAGTTAGAGTCTAATGAAATAGTATGTAATGATGAATAATAATATTGTAGGGTTAATCAAATGTGAACTTATAAATTCACACAAAGAAAAATAAAATTGGAATGAAATATACAATGATTTATAGCAGATAAGATTATCATTTATCAACTCAAATAATTTAGTAAATAATAATTGTTTAATTTTATTGGTGAAAAAGAAAAACAAATAAATAATAATTGTTTAATTTTATTGGTGAAAAAGCAAAACAAATAAATAATAGGGTTTAGTAATTAGCTGGAAAAAACTCACCTAACTGCTTCATATTTAAAAGAGTTAGATATATCATTAAAGAAAATAAGACAATAAAAGTTGAGATCCTAAGGCTATGAGGAGTGCATACAACGCCATTCACGTTGGGACTATGTGGCACTAACCCACGGCGTGGAACACCGCCCCTTGGCGTGGGTGGCGTGGCCGTGGGTTGTGCAACGTCGAGCAACGCCGGCTCTCTTTCTCTCTCTTCTTCTTTCTCTCTATCCCTCTCTTCCTTTCTCTCTCTTCTTATTAATATTATAATATACATAGAAAATTAAAAAATAAAACAAAAAAAGTGATGTGGAGTGGTGGATATTTCATTGGTGGTGTGGTAAGCAAGGAAGATGATGTGTCGGTGACGTGACACCACTTTTCAAGTAGGAACCAAGTGAGGCATTCCTCATAGCCTAATATGCTCTCTCCCTTACCCTGTCAGTGCCACCTGCTCTCTCTCTCTCTCTCTCTCTCTCTCTCTCTCTCTCTCTCTCTCTCTCTCTCTCTCCCTCCCTCCCTCCCTCCCTCCCTCCCTCCCTCCCTCCCTCCCTCCCTCCCTCCTTTGTGGTTGATTAGTTGAATCAATCTATATGTTATTACTTTTCTCTAACATCAAATGTGCTTTTAATTGCGGCATGTTGTCTAAACGCCATACAATATTTTTTGATCTTCAAAATTTTAAATGCATACATTATTAAGGTGTAAAAAGTTTAAAAACTATTTTGCTTCTTTGTTTGATTTTATAGATAATCAATCAATTTCCAACATTTATAACTTTTAGCTAGACAATAAAGATCATTCGACAAGGGCTTGCAAAATGGTTAAGCAATGATACTTGCAATTCGAAGAAGACGGCAATCTAGATAACTTATACAAGTTGTTTATCATCTTTTAATTGTTTGTTATTGTATTATTATATTTATTTCTTATTTTTCATTTTTATATGAAATATAATATAAACAAATATACATTTTGGTTGGTGTTAAATATTATTTTCGACTTAAACGCTACAAATCATTAATCAATATAATATCAACCCGTAATCTATTGAATTGAACATGCATATTTAATAGATATTGGTTCGGGCGATCAATATCGATTTGGACCACACGATGGTGTCCCCACATCATTGAAATATAATAAAGACCTTTCAAAGTCAGTATAATTGAAATATATCAAAATACAAAACGTAGACTCAATAAGTTTATTTGGTTTATTTTCATGGGTGTATGATTATCATATAAGAACAGTGAAACACCCAAATCAAGTATATATATTATATAAAAGCCGATAAAAAATTGTATATTTATAAAAATGTTTTTTATTAGTTAATAAAAGATATATCAACTGTTAATGTATTTCTGGAGTTTTGAGATTTTGATAAATTTCCAAATTCATAAAAGAGTGAAAATAAGGTAGTTTATCTATCTGATTTGAGTGAAGTTGATTTCCAAAATAAGAGATAGGATTCTGTTTTTAAGGTTAGAGGTGTTGTTACGTCTAATTCCTTACTATTTATGTGTTATCTAGCATCCGGTTATCTTCCTATACTTTCATTTCATCATGAAAATGGCACTCTCTTGTTCCGTTAACTTTTCATAGTAAAATTAATTTATTTAAAATACAAAAGTAGTTTAAATTAGAATTTCTATTAAAACTAATAATTTCAAAAATACAATAACTTAAAACTAAAAATTAAAATTAAACACAACATAAAAATAACTTAAACTAAAATTAAAAACAAAACAAAACAAAACATAAAACAACTTAAACTAAACTTAAAATCTAAAAAACTACATTTACTAAATTTTAATAATATCTTCAACGTTATAGCATCAACAGATGCATATCGGTCGCCTTTTGCTTCTCCCGTGGGCTTTCTCCTTCTTAACCATTTGTTGTTGTCAAATTCCACATGAGACGTAAAAGTCAAACAAAAGTGATCGAATTAATTGTTCATTGAATCGATTCTTTCTTTATAAACTTGTTTGTAAAGCGATCACAATTATCGTTCATTTAATCGAATTTATCATTCATTTAGTCGATTCTTCTTCTTCTTCGTGTGAGATTTGTGGTTGATTGATCTTATAAACTTGTTTCAAACAATAATTAAGCAAAGGAATTCATCATTTGTTGTTAGATTCATAATTTGGCCATCTATGAAGATTTGAAGTTTGAGTTAGCTTCATTGAAGGATTCTAAGCATAAGTTTGTGATGATTGAGAAGTTGATCCATTAGAATTCATGGTTTGCAAACAAAAACAACTATTATGTTAAATTAAAGTTCATTTAATGATGATCTAAGGTCATTCAAGGTGTTCAACTTGTTTTGGAATCCAAATCATGTTTGTGATGTTTAATCAAAGTTTTTTTGTGTGTAAAAGATTTTAGATTATCATAAATGCAACTTAATATGTGGTATTTTATTGATCAGAAATGATTTTGAACATGATTTGAGTGTTAATGGATCAACTAAAATCATTAGAGCTTCTAGATTAAGCTTAGAAGTGATTCGGACAGTGGAACATAAAGATGAAGAAATCATGTTTTGAGTATCATCAGACATGACTCGGTAGAGTCACTTTCCTTATCTTATTGTGGCTTAGTTGAGTCACAGGCTGGGAGCAGAATCCTAATTTTGTAACTTTTGCATAGATGTCCAAATCATGTTTAGTTACTTATGCTCTTCTATGATTGTTTGGATGATATAAATGGAATGAAACTAGGTATTCTCCATTAAGAACATAATAATTGACTTAATAGACTTAGGATGAATTTATATCTTAGCTTTGGGCTTTTATAGTTAGCCGTTAAGTACACCAAAGGTCTAGAAATTGAAGGAGGCTTGTCCTTCAATTGAGGTGAGTCAAACTGCATATATACATGTCCTTGCAACCTATAATTAGTAAAATGGGTTCTAACTTAAATTTTATCCTTTGATTGTTATTTGAATTTGCATATTACTTGATGCATTTCATGAAAAACAATTTCGACAGGCGTTATTTCATAGAGAAATGTATTTTCGTTTGAAATTTGTTACATTCATCCATCATGTCCGTTTGCATGTAGGATTGGGTTTGACTTATGAGATGCCTAAGAACCTTTGGGGACTGAAATCCCATGTTTTGTGATTGGTTATCATGTTATAGCATCTTCGGGATGGCCTTTGCAAACCCATTCCATAGGTGAGATGTTTGATCGTCATGCGTCTCCATAAAAACTATTGTAGAAAACGGCTAGCTTCAACAACGTCTGGAAGCTATTAGCTTGCCCGGTTATAACCAGACCATTTGGACCGTATTTTGGAAGAGGACATGTTTAAGTGTAAAGGACTAGAGTTTGGGTTAGATGGATGTGCATACCATCTCATTGCATAATATATCGTAACCTACATTTTCCTGAAACTATTTTAGTAAATATCCAAAATAAATGTTTTGGGAACTTGACTTTGAATTAGTTAAGTGATTATAACCAATTCTTAACAGAATTCAAATTCTAAGTTTACTCACTACATTCTCTGTTTGTTATATGCTCATGGTCATAACAAGTTGGTAATATTACTATAAATAGTAGGGTCCTTTTGGGTTACACGCAAGAGACGATTTAGCTAAAAGAGATCGAAAAATAAACTTAACGGGTTAAGTTTATTAATATATCAAAGTAATGGTATATTAATTAGAAACAAAAATAGGATAAAGGACTGAATTGAAATTATCAATAGTTTGAATTTCAAATAGTCATTACCCACAAGGGAGGAGATAGAGATGAGAGGCACTATAAATAAAACCCTAGATTTGAGTTGTAAATCATTCAAGAAACCCTAATTTCGTCCATCTCCCTCCCACCTCGGTATACGGATGATTTTTTTAAATACACGGAGGATAACGTGCTAAAACTTCAAGCAAATGTTTATACTTCATCAACGGGAGTTGAATCGTTGTCTTGGGTACGATTCCACTAGAAAAGTTCTACTTTGGGCTCTATACATCCTAACAAGATCAGATCTGAGATCTAAAATGTATATTGTGTTGGAATAATGTCCAAGGTCATCAGCTAATGGTAATATTTCTAACAATGGCTCATTTTAGGTTGCCCTCATGACCCAGAAAAACAAATAGAGTCAGAAATAAAAGAAAGGATGATTAGTTTATTAATTTATTGAGAAATAAATTAATTAGAAACTAGATCAATAAATTAATCTAGAATTAATTTAGAATCAATTAAAGGGACTGAATTGTAACTGATTAAAGGTTTAATCAATGGAAACAAGTCCAGGGGTGTGCTCGCGAAAAGGCTCCTAAGTTTGAAACCCTAGGAGCCCATGCAGTATAAGTAAAGGCCTTGGGGTTAAATCCTAAGGCATCCCAAGCCTCAAGTAAGCCGCCAACGCCTCCCTCCCCTTTCCCTTCTGCTAAAGCTCTTCCCTCTCTAGGGTTAGAGTTCTTTGCTTCTGATCTGTTTGGTTTTCTGGAGATCATTATGTGTGAATCACTAGAGGGGTTTCACTTTAGATCCAGTTCATCCTTGCAATCGTGGCCTTGAATAGAGCACAAAGAAGAAGACTTGTTGAGGTATATTCTGTTTAAGTTTTGAGTTGCAATAACTATTATGAACTCATGATCCTGAACAATGTTCATAAAATTTCTATGATTTGATCTTGTTTGTCTTCCGCTGGATCTGTTTATGTGTTTATGTGATTAAATCCTAACAATATCTTGATTCCTCTTTCGTTTACAGTTACAAAAGTGTGCATGATTTTGTGATTCGTGGTAGAATACGATCTTTAGTTTTTGTGTCCGTTGCATTGTTATAGTTTTTTAAAGGACTTCATGATGATAGTTGAAGGATTTAGCTTTGGACATTTCTAAGACTTCTGCTTAATATTTACGGTTGTACTTGGTTTATTGAAACTTTTGTTCTTGGTCCATTTGTGACACCATGATAAGAATTGAAAAACTTATAGATTTAAAGGACTTTACCAATTGTGACCAAACTTTCCACAACTTATGTTTTATAAAGAATAAGGGTTTTTGTGAAACACAAGGAAATGATTTGGAACTTGAATTGTGAAATAAGCTTGAGAAATATCTCCTATGATGCTTTGGATTTGGAACATTACTTTCGGATCACTTTTCAACTTTGAATTCTTTTAAAAACTATGTCAAATTATTAAAAAATAAAGTCAGATTGACAGGTGTTACCATTTGTATCAGAGTATTGGTTTAAGTGAAGGTGTTATGTTTTGCACTTAAACTTATACTTTGGTTCTCATCTTGGTCAATATGGGTAGGAATTCTATGCGTTTATATTCTAAATGTTTTATTATCACTTTAGGATTTAATTGTAGAACTTCTAAGAATTATGAATTGGAACACATGATTAGTATGACTTTACGGTTTAGATTCTTAACCCTAGTATTCTAAACTTGCATGCTTTAGGATGGCGGTTATCCTTAATACATGATTAAAGAACATTTTCTTAATAGAGGTAATAAGATAAGCTTAAGAAGGAAATATTAGAATAATATTAGGATAATGTTTTTGCTATTATTGATTAATTGTTTGGTTAACCATTAGAAATCTATGTGCCCTGATTTTAAATTTGGTATTATTATTAAAATTAGCATATGATAATTCTATAAAACTATAAAGTACATATATAACAGAGTGAATTCCAATGAAGGTAGTGAAGTATTAATCAACCTCTACTGTTGAAGCTAAGATAAAAACTTAAGGGTGTAATAAAATGATAAAATTTAGAATTTACTTTATTTGCATGAGTCAATGTATTTTTAAAACAAAATAAATTTCTCTATAAGGATTTTGTAATAATAATGCAACTGGTACCTTGAAGTAAACATGTTGGATATCCTAGTTTTATAACTCAACATATTTCTACAAAGTGTTAGGTAACTTTCTTGAAAAAGTTTCATTATATAATCAAAGGTATACTTTATTAGAGTTTAAAAGGAATTTGATATTATATTGGGATCATTAAAAATACTTATAATATTAAACATATCCTATATAAATAAGAATTTTGATAGTTTGGAAAGGTTGCCTATAAGAAAGTAGAAGAACAACAAAGGAGTATTTAATCTGGGACTTAAAATTCAAGGGATATTTTGAAAAGTTTAATTAAAAAATATGTATACAATTTATTTTATATAATAATTTTATTTGGTATTAAAATAAAAAGTGGACTTTTAACTTAAGGTCATATGTTTATTAACCTTTCTATATATGGGAATGACTTTTGGGTAAGAATAACAAAGGCTAAGCACATAATTTTTTATTGAATTGTTATTTCCTAAAATATAAGGTATCCTAGAACCAATTAAAGACTCTAACATTAAAAGACTAACAAATTTGAATTTTGAAGAAGTCAACACTAAGATTAATTATTTAGATATGTAGTTAGTATTAAGTGTGTGTCGGTGTGTGACAATACCGTTAATTTCTATGAATGTAGTGTCTACATACTTAATTCCTATAAATCGAATGGCTTACACCATTAGAAAACCCTACACAAACAATTATAATTTGGGTACAAAATAGAATTATGAGAAACTTTTTTGTATAATTACCTACTATATAAGTGGATTTTATAATGAAAGTTGAAACTTAATGTTAAGTTTACTGCGTAACTTAGTTGAAATTAGTTTTGTGATAGGATGTCCTGAGGTTTGACATAGAAAAACCAAAATTTGAATAAAAAGATAAAGGGTTTTCTATAGAAAAGTCTCGATATTTTGGGGAAATTAACGAAAAAATGCTAAAATATTTTTTTGGAACAGAAAAGCCCAGGAAACTAGAAAAATTATTCAATTTAACCCCTTTTTTACCGGCTACCTATAGAAAAGCTAAAATAAATAATTTTACCAATTTCATGAGCTTTTTTGTCTAAAAGTTATTTTGGGACTTTTTCATTAATTTCTCCAAAATATCAGTTTTGGTCATTCACAATTTTGGTCATTAACAATTTAGTGCCTAACAGTTAATCCTTCATAGCTTTGGTCCTTAACAACTTTGGTCCTTCACGGTTTTGCTCCTTCATACCTTTGGTCCCTAATCCTTAATTTTATCCCAACTATAGGAAGGGCTAAAAGTTTTAGAAAGTCATGGAGAGTTTATATGTGGGACAAACGATGTTTTTATGCAGAACCTAGGTACTCAGGAAAATCATGGACAAATGATGTTTTTATGCACCAATACTTTTTTCCCTAGACCATTAAGCACTACATGGACAATGAGAACAATAAGTTCATTAATGGTTGAAGAAGCTTGAAGGCGAGGCAGAAAAACTAAAAGAAACATGACCAATGCTATAATAAATATTTGAATATTTAAATAGAACAATGCTAGAAGTAAGCGACATACTTCTATTTAAATGTTTATTATAGCATTGTTAATGTTTTTTCAATTGTTCTACCTCGCCTTCAAGCTTGTTGAATCATCAATACAGCTTATTGTTCTCATTGTCTATGTAGTGTTTAATGGTCTTGGACAAAGAAAAGTATTTGTGTGTGGTTACATATTTCTCATCCCACGTACATGCCCATGGTTTTCTTGAGTACATAGGGCCTATATAAGAACATCGTTTATCCCACATATAACCTCTCCATGACTTTCTGAATTTTTTAGCACTTCCTGTAGTTGGAACAAAATTAAGATTAGGGACTAAAACTATGAATGACCAAAATTGTTAAAGGACGAAAATTGTAAAGGACTAAAACTGTTAAGGACCAAACTATGAAAGACCAAATTTGTGAAGTACCAAAACTGTGAAGGACCAAAGTTGTTAAGGACCAAATTGTGAAGGATTAACTATTAGGGACTAAAATTGTTAAGGACCAAAACTGATATTTTGGAGAAGTAAATGAAAAAGTCCCAAAATAATATGTTTGACAAAAAAGCCCAGGAAACTGGTAAAATTATTTAGTTTAGACCTTTTACCGGTAGCCGGTAAAAAAAGGGTTAAATTGAATAATTTTTCCAGTTTCCTAAGCTTTTTTGTTCAAAAAAAATATTTTAGCACTTTTTCGTTAATTTCCCTAAAATATCGGGACTTTTCTGTATAAAATCTAAAGATAAATGAGAAAGTTATGACCTTTATTATTACATTTTGATTTCGGGGATGAAATCATTTCTAAGGGGTACGTAATAGTAAATTTGCATTCTAGGCTGTAATATTTTTGACCCTTTTGGTAGCAAAAACAATTTTTTCGAAAATGAAATAAAATAAATTCAGATAAATAGAATACAGCTTGAAAATAAATTAAAGAAGTTTATAATACAATATTAAGGCCAATAAGATGTTACAAAGTTTAAATATAAAGATAACAAGGAAACGTACAATAAAAGAAATAAAAATGTACCAACATTAGAGAGTACCAAAATGAGATACATGAGTTTAAATAAGGAATAGAGACCATTTGAAGAAATTTTAGGATGGGGGACTAATCTTACTCAATTCTTGAAAATTAGCATTTGGGGGAAATGAGACAATTTAGGGATTATTATTATATAAAATTGTTAATTAATGATTAATAATGAGATTTATATATTAGGAGTTAATATTTTCATCATTTGCGTTAAAATATTTAGGAGGGACTAAAAGTGTCAATTTTGTCAAAATTAAGTTTTGACCACCTGTAACTTGTTAGTTGACCTAAATGTTAGGAATTGATTCTTAGAGGTTTAAGTGTATGTAATTAAACATAGATATGAGACATAATATGGAAAAATCATATTTTTGGTATCACTAGACATGGCACAAGCGAGCTACTTTCCTTTATTAATGTCACAACCTGTAAGCAAAATCCTAGTTTTATAACTTTTGCATAAGTTTCCAACTCATGTATATTATTTGCCTATACTCTTTTATTGTTGTATGATGATATAAATGGAATGAAACTAGGAATTCTCCTTTAAGAACTTAATATTTGACTTAATGGACTTAGGATGAATTTATAACTTTAATTTTGGGATTTTATATGTGCCCATTAAGTACACCAAGGGTCTAGAAGATAAAGGAGACTTGTTAATCCATTGAGGTGAGTAAAGATCCATAGGTAGATGTCTTTGAAACTTATACTTGGTAAAATGGTATGTAAAATTAAATATTATACTTTGATTGTGATATGAATTTGCATATTACTTAATGCGTTTCATTAAAAAGAATTTTAACAATGGTTTTCACCTAGAATTGTATTTTGAATTGAAATTTTTTACATTCATCCAACATGTTGATTTGCATGTAGGATGGGGTTTGACTTGTGTGATGACCAGGAACCTTTATGGAATGAAATCCCATCTTTTGTGATTGGTTATAAAGTTATAACATCTTAGGATGGACTTTGCATACCCATCCCATAGATGACATGTTTGGTGAAATCCCATTTTTGAGATAACAAGCTTGCACTTGATTGCATTTGAAAAACTCTTTGATCCTTCAACAATTCACCACACATACACACACACACACATACACACACACATACTAGTTTCACCAAGAACACACACGCACAAATGGCTAGAAAGCTTTCACATGGGAATGAACTGATTTTTGGGTTAAAATGCCCTAATATTTCTTATTCTCGTCGGTGTAAAAGGAGACCCATCGGGTTACACATTGTTTTCCCAGCTAGACAGCTTTAAAACCTAACATCTATTAAGTCTATACGAGAACATGTCGCGTTCAACACGTTGATGTGTCGCATACCTCACAAGTCCTCTTTAACATCTTATTATTAACCACTAAACATGTCGTATTTTTCACCTGAAGACCTCGTGCACTTTACGAGCTCTTTTATTGTCATCCCCTGCACTACAAGACATGTTGTGTTTTCCTCTTAAATGCGCCGTGTTGTTATCGGCTTCTGATCGTGTCACACCCCCAAACGGTATTGGCGGAATAGTTCAAGGGTGGATGACTTCATGAACAATATCATAACAAAGTTGAATAATAGTGATTACCAAGCACACAACCATCATTAACCAATTGCAAATGTTACAAAGTTTAATTGTTTCATGTTTCAAATACAATTGAAATAATATCAAAAATAGACAAAAACGACGTCGTAACGTCCCTTCTTGTAGCGCCTGAATTTACCTTATCAATTTCCTGAGAATACAAGTAGTTGAAAAAGTGTCAACAATTAAGTTGGTGAGTTCATAAGATTTTGCGTAAGAAATGTTCTTTGTTTGTAAGCGATAGTGTTGAAAACCAAGAAAATCCAATATTTTCTCATAAAAATGAACAAGTCTTTATATCCCAAAGACTAAAATGTAATATGTAAAATTGTAGTGTAATTTCCTTAGAAATTTGTATTTCCACGTAAACAATTTATAAAAATTATTAAGTTGATTATTTTCCCATGTGAGATACCCTATAACCATACTATGACTAGTTGGCCTGCTGCGACGTTCTTCAGACGTCGGAATGGTAGACATTTGGACACCTCAGACCTGCCGGTCAAGCTGTAGATAGCAGCTCAGGTACGGGGTTGTCAAGCCCCGTATAGATCTATACTCAAATATCGCGCTCTCTTACCGAGACTCTGGTTATAAAAGTTCAGGACTTATAGTAGGTACTTATAAAAGTACTGTGAAGATTCATCTCACAAAAATGTATGTATTCCAATCAACTTGTTTACGTACGATTTGTATATAAAAACTCTTGTAATCATCCATTATCATTTTTCCCATGATAATATAGTAATGTTTAATAATTATATAACTTTATATAATTATTTTTGTCATGTCCAAAATGTCGTAATAACCTTATATTCATAAACTATTCCAATAATAGTCTATTTTTAGTGTTCCGTCGTAATAACCTTATTTTACGAACAATAGCAAAATAACTTATTCAAACGATTATAAATATCATCTTTTAAGATATTTCTCACAAAAATGGTGTAATAACTTGGTTATAACCATATTTGCTAGAAAAATAGTACTTTTGTTTATAAAAACGTAGTTTTTACTAGTTTTCGTTTTTATAACGTTTTTACCCAAGATCTAGTATTTTTGTACACTTTATTTGTGGTTTCTAATTTTTACACAACTTAATATGTCAAAGTGCTCATAATACATGGGTCTATTCATATTTTGGGTCAAGTTTATCTTTACACATCTTCTAGTTTCCATCTTTAAAATGTTTTGTCCAAAATCTAACATTTTACACACTTTATTTATAATCTAGTAATTTTTACACTAACACTATATACATCATCATGAACATATTACAAGGAGTTAGTCATATTTCATGTCAAAAGCATTTTTACACAAATATTAACTTTATAAACTTGTGTAAATCAATATATATAACATTAAAACACATATAAACTTGAATAAACAACATTTATAGTAAAAGAACTTGTATTCTCCCCCAAAAATATTTGAAAAGATGAAAATGAGGGGTATGAACTCACCTTGAGTGGTAGATCTTAAAGTTTCTTGGTAGAAGGTTGAAGAGTTTGGTTCTAGGACACGGAGGACTCTTGGACAAAGCTATTATCCAATGGATTTTCGTGAGTATGTATGTGTAAAAGAGTAAATGAAGGTATTTAGAACTTAAATCACTAGATGATCATGACTTACCAAGAAGGCTTGCAAGATCCTTGAAGATGATGAAGATTGGAGTTCAAAGACCCCTGGACAAAGCTAATATCCAATGGATTTTTATGGATGTTAGTGTGTGTAAATGGTGTAAAACTTGTGTTATGTTGTTTAGAATCAAAAGATAGATGAAGCTTACCACTTAATCTTGTGAAAAGAACTTGGAAATGAAGCTTGAAGATGATGATGGTGGTGGCGGTTTGAGCCGAGAGCAAGAGGGGAAGGGAGAAGAGAGAAATGAAGTTGGGTGTTCAAATGAAGTCTCCTTGTTTGGTTATGATTCAAGTTAGATCTTGGTTAGATTTTTATGTTTATTATAATCCTAGCCAAGTCCTTAGCCTAGATTTTGAATAGTAAACTAGGATTGTGTTGGGAGATGGTTTTTGAGCCATGTTGCAGCCGATGGGGGTAGGGGGGGTGGGGTGGGTTAGTTTTTATAAAATAGCAACATACTTTATAAAATAAGTGATTTTTATAAAATAGTAAGTCGTTTTAGTGAAATTTTGTGCGTTTTTGACGAAACGAAGTTCTAAATAATTATTTTGCATAAAAACATTGTAAAACATTTATTTTGATTGAATTATAGCTCGTTGGATGTCTAAATACGCGTTTAAGCGCAGTATTCTTCCGTTTTCGCGATTTTTGACGTTTTACCGGAAATTGCATTTAGCTTTGAAATTAAATACTAGATATTATTACGTTACTTATCATATGAATTTTTATTTCATATTTGATGTTTAAGGCACCACATTTTGTATTTTGAGTCCAAACCCTGTGTACATTTATCCGTTCACAGCGATTTAATGGTTGTAACTTCCACATACGAACTCCGTTTTCGACGTTCTATATATCCACAGGTTCGTATTTACGAGTAGATTGTTTTATGAATATTATTATTCTCAAAATAATAATTGTATGATTATCGAATTTTTACGCTACAGTAGTTTGTTGTCCGTATTTTCGACTTTTAACCGATAATTGTTTTGATTTAGCATACGTATTACTATAATATTAATAATTTATCACAAAAGTTATGGAAAAATAACTTTTCAACATATAAATTAACGTACGCTTCGTTTGACTATAGTTGACTTTTGTTGACCAAAATTTACAATTGTCACAGATCGTGTTATATATAAGTTACACGTCACATGAATACAAGTGGCAAATTACTTAAAAATTTTCTCCTTAATTTGGCAATATACTTTAGAAACGCGTCGGGTCTCAAGAATGGACACGTCGGGTAATTTTCACATAAAACTTCTTGTTGAATCAATTTTTCCAATTCCTTCCTTTTTAACTTCAAGCTGTCAAACTCTATTACTAAGGTCGAAACACATATCATAATACATTCATACCTTAAAGTATTGAAACTAGATAAATTATATCCAAAATGACCAAATTGCCCTTATAGTCGAGTTCGCCATTCTAACAATGATTCTAAAATACAATTACAATTACACCTAGAAACTTAGTTCTTACAATTTACCACCCCTTCAAAAGGATTACGTCCTCAGAATTGCATCATAGATTACAAAATCCAGGTAGCGTTTCATCATTCTTCATTAATCTCCCAAGTTAGGTTTGTCCAAGGGAATGCTTCCATCTAACAAGTACTAACATTATATATATATATATATATATATATATATATATATATATATATATATATATATATATATATATATATATATATATATATATATATATTTGTTTCTTAACTTTTTGTTCTTCGGTTCCAATAGTGCATAGGGTTATTCAAACAATTTGTTAGGGGCTTCAACTTTTAAATCTTTCAAGGGAATCACATCTTCTTCCTTACCATAAAACTTTCTTTAAATAGAAAAATGAAAGGTTCCATTGGTAATTCTAATTTGAAAGCTTGAATCCCAACCTTGTTCAAAATTTCGAAAGGTCCTACAAACCTAGGGCTCAATTTGCCCCTCCTTCAAAATTTCATCACTCCTTTCCATAGTGGAACTTTTAACATCACCAAATCTTCTATGTCATAAGCCCTTTCTTCAAATTTGAGTATCTTCTTTTTCTATCTTGAGTTGCCTTCATTTTTTGCTTGAATTACTTTGATCTTTTCATTGGTTATTTTAACCAATTCTATTCATGTAAGCTTGTGTTCTTCGGTTTCTAACCAACATGTTGGAGTTTTACACTTTCTACCAGAGAGATCTTCAAAAGGAGGTATTACAATGCTCGTGTGGTAGAAATTGTTGTATGAAAACTCTACTAATTGTAAATGTTCGTCTCATTTTGCACCAAAGTTAATTATACAAGCTCACAATATATCTTCAAGTATTTGAATGGTCCTTTCAGTTTGACCATCCGTTTGAGGATGATACCCTATGCTCAAATTGGCATGTGTTCTTATTTCCTCTTCTAATGACTTCTAAAATACGGAAGCAAATCTTGCATATCAGTCAGACACTATTGTGGATGGTACTCCATGAAATCTAACCATTTCATCAACATACAACTTTGCCAATTTCTCAAGTGGCATAGATTCTTTGCTTAAGAAATACACACTTTTGGTCAAACGATTTGTAAAGATCCAAATTACACAATGCCCCTTACTTGTTCTTGGCAACCTATAATACCCTTCGCTAACGGCATTTATAAAACGTCATTTTAAACCCACAATTTCACATTTATTGTTTATAAATCATCTTATGCTGAATTTTACTCCCAAAACATCTCAAAAGTAGTTAATTAACATTTAAGTACCCTTTGCAGAAATCATATGGTCTCATTTTTAAAACAACTTGCTTTGTAAAAGAGCGAGGTGGTTACAATATGAATACCCTTACATAATTCAAATGAAACCACACAACCCATGACCATCAAAAATTAAAAGCCCTAACAAAGTTATCTTTAATCATCAATCTGAGTACATTTCAAAATAAGTTAGGCAATAGAAATGCCTAGTAAGTCTACCCGGGGTCAACTCATTGAGAGTGAGTGATGTTAGTTAGGGCTGTCAAATATATACCACGGAAAACCAACCAACTTGTTACCAACCGAACCAATAAAATTGTTAGCCAATATGTTTGGTAGCTAACATGTTTAGTTGGTAGTACCATACCAATTAAAGTAAACATGGTATGGTAATGGTATAAAATGTAAGATACCATGGTAGTAACGTACCAACATATATATATATATATATATATATCAACGAAATCATATTTCAATTGTTATGTGGTTTAGTGTTTACCATTTTAAAAGAATGAGTATTAGTCATTTAGTTACATTAATCGATAGTTTTTACGACATTAATTTTAGAAATGTAAAATTCACGACAATGTTACTTCGAAAAAAGTCTTTAATAAATTAAAATAATTACATAGCTAATTTCTTGGTATAACTATTACCAAGTTGTACCAACTAAACTTGTTGGTAACCAAAAAAGTTGGTACCAAGTAGATTAGGCACGGTACTGGTAGTAAAAAATTTGTACCAACTATAGTTAGTCACCATACTCGAGTAAACCCCCAAAAAATCGTTTTCAAAACACCCATACATCATAAAACGGTTTGAATGGAAATGTGTTACCAACGTCATCTTAGTGAACATTTAAATACAACTTGCAATGTCAAAAACATCATAAATATAGTTAGGGACTTATCCCAAAATCAACATAGTCAACTTGTCATCATAAAACTTCATTTGTATCAAAAACTCATTTCACAGTAAAAACGTAAGTTATCCATGTAATGAATGAAAATGCAACTAACCTAATCCCCAAATCCATCTCATAAAGTCAAAGCTCGCCATTGTGGTTTGAAGGAACCTCCTGTTCATTCCGTCAAAACTAAGTACATGTGAGCGACTACACAAGCACCACACGTGGGGTAGCTAGCCTATATACGTGCAAGCGGTTATTATCTAGAAATATATCCACAAGTCTATAGTTTATCGTCAAAATTCAAGTTCCATATGAATATGAGTGACCATATCAGTCTCTCATCCTAAGCGCAAATGCAATGCCCAAATAGGAAGCAACTTTGGTCACAAAATACCATTTCATATTCATTATTTGGAAAATCATATTTTTAATATCGTTAGTTTGAAAACATATTTTCATCACTATTGGTTCTATATATATATATATATATATATATATATATATATATATATATATATATATATATATATATATATATATATATATATATATATATATATATATATATATATATATATATGTCATGAATGCACACACATACTTATAGTAGAGCACACAACACATTGAGTGAATGCATAAACATCTTTATCAAATATAACACACACCAAAATAAGTTTAACGGACATGTACTCGGGTAAACTCACAATAGGTTTTGGGTTACTTCAAACACTTTATTCCATCCTCACAGGGCCTCCATAACCTCCTAAAGAATACAATCAAAGCTTAATAAAATGACCGAAATACCCTTGAGAGGTCAGATGTAACGTCCCAAATCCAATAATGAAATTTTTCGTTTTAACACGGGTCAAATACACAAAACGGGTTAACAAATAAAACCGTCCAAATTAAAACTTAGAACTTAAAATCTTTAAATCATATTTAACAAAACATTTACAAACATTAATCAGCGAAAGACTAATTATCAAAACCTCAGATGCGGTACAGTCGTGCCGTGCTCCAAGCTCAACCCAGTAAATACCTGAAAAACAGTTAGGATGAAAGAGTAAGCACAAAGCTTAGTGAGTTCCCCAAAATACCACACCATCCATTCCATGACACATAATCACAAAAGGCTCATGAGCTTGCCCCGATCTTGCCATTTAACGTTCCATTCGTTGACTCATGGGTTTCTTCCCGATCTTGTCCAATTCCATGACTCGCGATTTTCTTTCTGATCTTGTCCAATTCCGTGACTCACGGGTTTCTGCCCGGTCTTGTCCAATTCCGTGACTCACGGTTTTCTTCCCGATCTTGTCGATAAACACATACAGCACATGCATAACATTATCACACAAAGTAATAAAGCTACATATGCATGCAACGTCACCCATAGTATAGTGAGAAGACTCACTTGATCCATAGGGCCAAACAACACTCCTCACGCACGTCCACGGATTCGACAACGTGAACGTCCTAACAAGATAAACTCTACTCAGAACTTCCTAAATCCCAAGCAGGATAATCCTATAAGACGGTTGTCCAAACCCCTCAAGTTTGACCAAAAGTCATACTGGTCAAAAAGTCAACGGTCAAATGTCAAAGTCAATAAAATTCAGCAGACATAGTTAGCGCCGCTAACTCCCCAAGTTAGCGTCGCTAACTATGAACAGGTCCAAAAGTCCATTAAGTTCTTAATCCATTCAGCCGAAGTCTTAATCCTTCCAAGGACCATCAAGACAGTCCAAAATCCAATAAAAATCCTAACTTTATTCTCCCAAACATCACCATACAAGATCAAGAACAAGATTCAAGTCCAAGATGGTCAAAAACTAACCAAAATCATCAAAGAGAGTTTAGCTTACTCTATAAACCATCCCAAAGGTCCAAATCAGAGATTTAAGGCATAAAGTTTCCAACTTTATCCTTCAAAACCATAGTCAAACATTACAAGGGACCATTACATTGATTTACTCTATTAAACCCATCTAAAATCATAAGAAAACTCATAAAGATGCATAAAGGTGGAAGGTTTACTCACAATGGTCCAGAAAAATGCAACTCCTTGAAGATCCCAACCAAGAGGAGCGACTTCTAACATCACCACCAGTCTTCTAGCATCATCCAAGCATTAAGAATTCTTCCCAAGAGACCAAAAATCCATTCACAAGAGTTAGAGAGAAAATGGCGAGTTTGGAGGCTGAAAGGGAGCAAATGGCAGCTGCCCTAGGGTTCCCAACCCTCAAATACGGCCCGAGCATGAAAATCTAGGGTTTTGGCCCAAAATCCAACATTAGCGTCGCTAACCCTAAGGTTAGCGTCACTAATGGTGATCGTGCACACCCTCTTCGACAGCTGGCAAATTAACGACGCGAAAAAGCAGGTTAGCGACACCACCCAACATTAGCGTCGCTAACCTAAATGTTAGCGGCGCTAATTCCCTTATTTCCCATTTTTCCAGAGTTTTGCTCCATTAACCCCGTGAACTTTGATTCTTTGAAACTCGGAACTTGACTTCTCGGGATTAGGGTCTTACATCACGTACACGACTTAGACCCATTTTTCATGTTTTCATGCTCTATGGAGTTTATAGGAACAATTGGAGGCCAATGCTACCATGATAAGGATTATAAAAGCTTTTAATCCACCATAGAGAGTTACACGGTCGTTTAAATTTCCTCCTTGGAATTACACGGCCGTGTAAGACACAGCCCCACATAAAACTTTTTAATTTTGCACTTTAGACCCCGCACTTAGCTCAACTTGTTCCCGAACATCACCCAAGGGTTCTAATGACCTGATAGCATGTTAATAACACGTTTTCAGTCCCTTTAGTTCTTAATTAGTTTATGACTTAATGATTAAGACCTTAAGATGCCACAAGGGCTATAAGGAAGCTCATGTGCACATCATTTCCATCACAAGGGTCTAATTATCCTAGTTGGGTACCAATTACCATTCCAACTATCAAATTACTTAGGGATGACTAATTCTCATATTTTCCAACAAAAATCCTTATTAATATCCAAAATGTTCATGACTTAGTCATCAAGGTCTTGATGCTTAAGTATCTCATTCCTCCATCAAGACATAGAGTTAAGCTTCAAACCAAAATCACTCATTACATCAATACATCTTTCTACATCTATTAAGAACTTATTTGAATGGGCATCCACAAGGGAATCATCCCATGGCTTCCTTTAACAAATTTCATGAGGTTTAAACTATGTAATCCCCAATTCTATTTCACTACTCAAAAGTTCTATAGAATGTAATTCATCACACTAAGTTTGAATCATTTGAAAACAATCAAAATGAGTTCCTTCGTCCAAAACATATTAGAAGGTCCATTCATTTCTTGATTACCATGTTTTCCATAAAAAAACCAATATTAAGAGTTCATATGAATCAAAACTTCATCAATATCCGAGTTCTAGGGTTTATAGCACCCATATCTTCATTAGAGGTGATTCTAGATTATACATTGGTTGGATAATTATCACCTAATGATGTAGAAACATAAAGTAACACTTCAATTTCATTTCCATGTCAATATAGCCATCAAGGATGCATCAAGAACCCAAAGTACAACTTATCAAGGCTAGGGTACAACTTGTTCTTGAGTCTAGGGTTTATATCACCTAATTCCATCAATAGAGGTGGATCCTAATCATTTATAGATTGGATGGAGACCAAAACAAGCTCAAGAACATAAATAAAACCATTGGAATCCTAGGAAAATCTCATCCAAAAATAGAAATTCGAATTTGAACAAAAAAACGCCAACTCAAACTAGGTTTTCAATCTAGAAAAAGAAAGGATTATACCTTAGGTTGCAGGGGAAGTCTAATAACTTGATCATTATTCATTAACTAGCATCAATTCCTCTTCAAACCCTAGAAAAATACCTCCCATGACTCTTCCTCTCTTCAAATTCGTTCATATCAAAGTAATGGGAAGAAACCCTCATCTAATACATCTTCACTTCCAAGGATTGAAATTGGCACTTTCCAAAAGAAATATTTTCTAATGCTTTTCAATGTGTTAATATTTTTGGGTGTTTTAAAGATTGACCACTTACCCGAATTCTCGGTTGCTTTCATGTAACATTCGGCTTGAAAGTGAACTTTCATAAATCCAAGGTGTATGCCATTTATGCTTCCACTAGTGAAAAAAACTGTTGGGCAAATCTCCTTGGGTGTGAAGCATGATCATTACCATTCAAGTACTTGAGTGTCTCTGCTGGAGCCAACTCGAACCTTTCAAAAAACTAGAAACCTTTTGTTGAAAAATATATTTTTGTATGTGAAAATCACTGAAATAAGATGAACTGTTATTATCTAACAAATATTATCAGTTTATTTCAGATTGCGTGAATTCGAGATCAAAAACAAGAATAAATCAAGACCCGAGAAACTTTGAGAAAACATCCAAACCTGAGGAAGTAACGCTACAAACCAAAGAGCAAAATACAAAATATCACACTGCTACAGCAATCACGACGCGACAGACACAGTGGTCGCGACGTGAAGAGAAGAAGCAAAGCAGAAGTTCAAATCGCACAGCGATCGCGACGCGACGGCCAGCATGGTCGCGACGCGAAGAGCTTAAAAAGCGACGCGACCAAAAGGAATCGCGACGAAAAGCTCGACATACCAGCAAAGACGCACTGACCCGACAAAAAGCGCACCGACCACCAGCCGAGCACCTTCGCGACGCGACGGACCATATGGTCGCGACGCGAACGCTGTTCTTCAGCAAGTATAAATTGAAGCTCATCTCTTGCCATTCAAAAACTCACAAGAACACAACACACACATATTATCCAAGCTCCATACTCTCTAATCCACGACCAAACAGCTCAAAATTCTGATATTTCTGCATTTGGCAACGAGGATCAAACCGCAAAACCGCAAGAAACAAAACCTCCACCCGACACCAAACCTCAAACCTCCAAACAACCCTTACCCGACACCAAACTCAAAATCTCTAAACAACCTCTACCCGACACCAAAAATCACCAAAACCTCATCTTACCGTGAAGAACAAGAAATCGACATATCAAGAAAAACGCTATCTTCCGCAACTATCGATAAGTTCTTTTAAAATTATATGTGTCGTTATTGATTTATTTAAACTGTAATAAATCAACTGTACCAAACTTCCAATACACCCGAATTGAACCGTGACAACGAAAACATATGTGGACTGTATTTAACCGAGACATCTAACTTCTAACTTCTAACCTTTTTATTTATTATAAAAACACGTTATCGTTGATAATGGCGTTTATTACATCCAACTTCTAACTTCTAACTTCTAACCTTTTTATTTATTGTAAAAACACGTTATCGTTGATAATGGCGTTTATTACATCTAACCTCTAACTTCTAACTTTTACTTTATTTACCGCTTTCTGTCTATTTAAATACTGTCTAGTTTAGATTTACCGTTTTATTTTATTCCGCATAGTATAGATAAAATACATATCTGTCACACGATAATAGGCTTAAAAAACCTTGTTCGTGGAGATCAGCTATCGCATATTTCAACAATTGGTATCAGAGCTCGTGTGATTTAATCTGAAATTTTTGTCGAGAACTTTTGTGTAGCGTTTTTATAAACCACCAATAAGTTTCCTTTAAAAATTTCATCTTAATATCACTTGTTCAACAAAAAAAAAAATTAAAAATATTAAAAAAAAAACACATTTAAAAATTACTTGTGTGATTTATCTTGAAATTTTTTGTCGAGAACTATTGTGTAGCGTTTTTATAAACCACCAAGAAGTTTTCTTTTAAAATTTCATTTTAACATCACATTTTCGTTAACAAAAAAAAAATGTCTTCCGCAAACTACTCAAACATAAATTCTGTATCTATTGCTAACAGTATAGGTTGAGGTACTCGAGCACCCATTCTTATTCCCGAAGAATATAAATCATGGGTAGGTCGTATGAATCTTCATCTCAACTCTATAAGTGAAGATGTGTGGAAATGTGTAGACGGATCTCTACCAGATAACATGACCTCTCTTACGAGTAACTTGGATATACTGAATGATAGAAAGAAACTTGAACTTCAAGCCAAAAAGGAGCTTGTGTCTGGAATACCCCACAGTATTCTAAGCCAAATGAATGATATAATCCTTTTAACTGCAAACCAAATTTGGCAAACTTTGAAAAATCGTTTTGAAGGAAATGAGAGAATCATTGGAAACAAGAAAACATCTGTTTTAAACGAATTTGACAACTTCAAAATGTTTTCACATGAGACCATCCAGGATGCTCATGACAGATTCAATCTCATTACCATCAAAATGAATAATCTGGGCATCAAAAAGTCACAGCATGAGATAAACCTCAAATTTTTAAACAACCTTTATGAAAGCTGGAAAATGGTCAAACTAATCATCCAGGGAAATCCGGCAATTCATACTGAATCTTTGTACAATCTGTACGGAGAATTACAATCGTATGAATCATCGATTGACCCACCAACGTCAACTTCTTTTGGAGGACCACTTGCTTTGTTGTCAACCTCCTCTCAAAACCAAACACATTTTCATGATCAAAGTCAAATTGATTTAAATCAAAACCAAGCTTTTTCAAGTAATTCTTGTGACTTGTCTGATCCAAATAATGAAGCCGATTACCAACAATTGTGCGCTTTGGTAGCAAACACTAATCTCGAAAGATTTTTGCCACATCATAATCAATCAAACTTCAGACCAAATTTTCAACAAAGATCCACTTTTGGACAAAACTTTCAGAATCGCAGTTTTCAAAATAATCACAACTCCTATAATAACCAAAGTTCTGGATTTCAGAAAAATCATTCACAACAATCTCAACAGAAACAAACCCAAACATCTGAAAGACCACCCGTTAAGAGCCAAAAGGCTGACAATAACGATGATGATGATGATGTAATCATTTGTCACAAATGCAAAGGACTAAATCATTATGCCCGAGATTGTCGAGCCAAAGTCAAAGTCAAAGACTCAGCCTACTATGCACAAAAAGCCGAAGAGCTGAAGAAACAAGAACAGAAAGCAAAGCAAAAGGCTTTGATGGCATTCCACGAACCTAGCGTGGAATACTGGCCAACTTCTGATGATGAAACCGACACTGAACCAGCTCAGTCAAACTTCTGCTTCATGGCTGACAACGAACCAACCACAAGAGCTCCATATGTCATCGATCAGGTATGGTCTATGATCTCAGATCTCGATCTTTCAAGAACACCATTTGAGTCCCACATGACTAAGATTGAGAACAGTCTAAAAGCTGATCTCAGACTGTATCATGACACAATAGTCAAATCTGATATCTACAAATCTGAATTACAAACCTTGCAACTCAGATTTGGAGAATCCACAAGGACTAGAGACAAACTTGAAAGAGACATTGAACGAAAATCTGAAGAAAATAATCACGTCCTAGAACAATTAAATGAAGCTCTAAAACAAAAAAGGGACTTAGAAATAAAAAATCAATCTGTTATTTCATCTGAAATAAAAGATATCTTAGAAAAGGAAGTCCTTCAGTTAAAACAAAAGGTTCAAGATTTAACTGACAAAAACACTAGTTTCACTCTAAAACTAGATGATTCTTCAAAGCAAAACAAATTTCTTGAATCCGAAATTCAAAGATTTCAAGGAAAACTGGATTCTATCAATATTGCCAGAAAATTAAGTGATGATGTTTTCACTAAAGCAAATAACTTAGGAACTGGCAAAATTGATACGAATTATAAACCGGGAATTGGAAGAGAATCTTTTGAAAATGAAGAGACTGAAAAGAAAAATGGGAAAATTATTGAAAACTCTAAATCATCTCAACCAGATTTTTTCTCATCTTCTAACGAGGACGATTCAGATGATGAAACAGTTATCAACTGCAGTCCAGATGATACCTGTTTCAACATATCATTCAAAAAGGTTGTAAAATCTGAATCAGACTCTGCTAGTTCAGTAACTCATCAATTGAGATCTACTAAACTAACAAGGAATGATGGCACAATCAAACTTGAAAATTTCTTAAATGGAGAAAATTCTGATTATCAAAATGGTAGTACTTCTGCTCCAACTGTCTTTCCCTCTTTAAATTCAACCTTTATTGGAAAGAACAATCTGGGACAAAAGTATTCAAAGAAACAACAGACAAATAAACAAACCATTCAAGCTGTCAGTAAACCAAAAGAACAAAGCAGGCCCTTTGTTTTCAAAGAAAAACCTTTGAAACCAAGCGCTGTGCCACAAAAACAAACCTTTAATCCAAAACAAATACCTTTTCAAAAACCGATTCAAAGTCACTTTCAAAAGATAAACTTCAATCTCTCAAGGAACTTTCAGAAACCATCATTTCACCAAATTCCATTCCATCATCAAAGTGTTTTCCAAAACCATTCAGATCCTAGATACAAAGAAAGGTTAACAAACAGAACTTCACATATAGGATACTTTTCACAAAATCAGAAATCATTTCAAATGACAGGTTTTCAAAAACAGATCTCACTTTGGGAAAATCTAATAAATCAACTTAAACCGCAACCATACCGTCCAATCAACAAATACTACAATGATTCCAAATTATCAAAAACCATTAACAAATCAGGACCCACCATGGTTTGGGTACCTAAACTTTCTGTCTAATTGTAGGCATTTTGTGCTGGAGAGCCCAAGGATGGCACATGGTATATCGACAGTGGCTGCTCCAAGCATATGACAGGAAACCAGAGCTTTCTACGAGACTTCAAACCCACAGAATCCAAACAAGATGTTACTTTTGGAAATAACATGACTGCAAGAATCAAAGGTTATGGAAACATAACAAATGGTCACTTCACCATCAAGAAAGTAGCCTACGTTGACGGCCTGAAACACAACCTAATCAGCGTATCACAACTTTGTGACAACAATCATGAAGTTCTTTTCACCAAACAGCGAAGCATAATCACGGATGCCAAGACCAAAGCCATTCTAGTTAATTCTGATCGTCTAGGCAACATGTATCCACTAGATATGGACCTTATCTATGGAAAACCAGACATCTGTCTCTTGTCCAAAGCCTCAGCTGATATTAGTTGGTTGTGGCATCGTCGTCTTTCCCATCTCAATTTCGGCTACATCAACAAGTTGATTGCAAATGATCTTGTTCGCGGACTGCCACTTCTGAAACTTGATAATGAAACTCTTTGTGCAGCTTGTGAAGGAGGAAAACTGTTCAAATCCTCTCATAAAAGCATTCCTGAATCTAGTGTATCCGAACCACTAGAATTACTGCACATTGATCTTTGCGGCCCTGCAAAAACCCAAAGCATAAAAGGGAAGAAATACATCCTTGTTATTATTGATGATTACTCACGCTTTACTTGGGTTTTCTTTTTAAGGCTAAAGTCAGAAGCACCTGAAGAAATGATCAACTTCATCAAACAGATTGAATTAAAACTCAAACGACCAGTTCGAAGAATCCGAAGTGATAATGGTTTAGAGTTCAAAAACATAACTCTAGACTATTTCTCAAAAACAAAGGCATCGAACACAACTTCTCAGCCCCTTTCACTCCTCAACAAAACGGCGTTGTTGAAAGAAAGAACCGAACTCTGTGCGAAGCTGCAAGATCAATGCTCATCTTTGCTGATCTACCACAATACTTCTGGGCAGAAGCAATAGCCACAGCTTGCTACACTCAAAATCGTTCTTTAATCCATAAACAACTTCATAAAACACCATATGAAGTCATTAACAACCGAAAACCAAACATCAAATTCTTTCATATTTTTGGTTGTCGATGCTTCATAAAGAATAACAAAGATCACCTTTCAAAATTTGAATCAAGATCAGACGAAGGAATTTTCCTTGGTTACTCTTTTACCTCAGCTGCTTATCGAGTACTGAACAAACGTACTAGAGTGATTGAAGAAAGTACCGATATTCATTTCGATGAATTTTATGTCAGGAAATTGGATCGTAAACATTTTGGTTCTAAAATGATCGATAATATTTTTCAAAATCCAATTCAACAAATGCCATCTACGGACATAGAAATTGATCTTGATTTACTTTTTGAACAACCCAAAACCGCTTATAGTTCTGAATTTCTAACATCTACTACTATTCCTACAGGAAACTCCGATGCAGAAACTTCACAATCAAACCAAGAAAATGCAGGTCAAGTCGAGGGGGAATTACCAACACTAAATCCTTCTTTAAACACTCCCAATCCACCTGTTCAAAATGATCCCAGTGCATCATCTATGGGGGAACCTTCTTTACCTCATTCTCACCCTATAATCCAAAAAGACATATCTGACAACAACCAAAATCTATTCCCAACAGAATCACCTGACCAAGAAGAACAATGGGACATAGAAACACCAATCGAAATACCTGAAAAAACTCGCCTAAACAAATGGACCAGAAATCATCCTGCAGAACAAATCATAGGAGATCCTAATTCTGGTATTCAAAAAAGAGCCGCTACCTCAAATGAATGCTTATACGGAGCATTCTTATCCATGACTGAACCCAAAACCATCCATTCAGCTCTCAAAGATCCAGACTGGGTCAAAGCCATGCAAGAAGAACTAGCTGAATTCGAAAGAAACCAAGTATGGGATCTTGTTCCTACTCCTCCCGATGTTACTGTAGTAGGTTCAAGATGGGTTTTCAGAAACAAAACTGATGATCAAGGCATAGTTTGTCGAAACAAAGCAAGACTTGTCGTCAAGGGCTATTCTCAACAAGAAGGAATCGATTACGATGAAACTTATGCTCCTGTTGCAAGACTCGAAGCCATTCGTATCTTTCTAGCTTATGCAGCACACAAGAACTTCAAAGTTTACCAAATGGATGTAAAATGTGCATTTTTACATGGAGAGATTGATCGCGATGTGTATATTCAACAACCTCCAGGTTTTGAAGATCCACAGTTCCCAAATCACAGTTTTAAGTTACAAAAAGCAGTTTATGGCTTGAAACAAGCACCTCGAGCCTGGTATTCAACATTGTCAACATTTCTAGAAGAATCAGGATTCAAAAGAGGTTCAATTGATCAAACTCTCTTTCGTAAAATTTTTAATAAACATCTGTTAATCGTTCAAATATATGTCGATGACATTATTTTTGGTTCTACTGATGAATCCTTGAGTATCAAGTTTGCAGATTTGATGAAGAGCAAATTTGAGATGAGCATGATAGGAGAAATGACTACTTTTCTTGGACTACAAGTCAAACAATCATCAGATGGAATTTTCATCAATCAAGAAAATTATGTTAAAAATCTTCTAACTCGTTTTTCTCTTGACAAATCCAATACAGCAAAAACCCCAATGGCCCTTGGTTACAAATTAGATGCAGACTTAAATGGCAAGCCTGTTGATCAAAAGAAATATCGAGAAATGATAGGATCACTCCTATACCTCACAGCCAGCAGACCCGACATCATGTTTTCTACATGTGTCTGTGCCAGATACCAAGCCAATCCTATGGAATCTCATGCCATAGCTGTAAAAAGAATTTTTAAATATCTTAAAGGAACTCCATCTCTTGGCCTTTGGTATCCAGCTAACTCTGATTTTCAGCTTAATGCCTTCACCGACTCCGACTATGGAGGATGCAGACTAGACAGAAAAAGCACATCTGGTTCTTGCCAATTTCTAGGAGGCAGACTGGTAAGTTGGACCTCAAAGAAACAATCATGCGTGTCCACTTCAACCGCAGAAGCTGAATATGTAGCTGCCGCAAGCTGCTGTTCACAAGTCATGTGGATGCAAACTCAATTACGTGACTATGGCTACAAAGTATCACAAATTCCAATATTTTGTGACTCAACCAGCGCAATCGCCATTTCTCACAATCCAGTGCACCATTCCATGACAAAACACATTGATATTCGATATCATTTCCTCAAAGACAACATACAAAAAGGTCATATCGAATTGCACTTCATAAACACAGAAGATCAAATTGCCGATGTCTTTACTAAGGCTCTAGACGAAACCAAGTTTCAATACTTCCTAGGCCGTCTAGGAATGTTGAATCCAGATAACATCAATTCCTAATCTCTTACTTTTTGTTTGTACATAAGAGTGTTTACTTTCATTTAAAAAGAAAAATTCAAAAACATTCAAATAACCAAAATTTACCAAAAACATTCAAATAACCAAATTATTAAAAAAAATTAGAATAAAGTTTTATCCTTTTAAAACCTTTATAAAACCATGTGATTAACATCTTCGTGACTAAATTTTCAGATTCTTATGCTCGATGAATGTTCTCAGTTATATTGATTCTTAATTAAAGAGAAGGTTCAAATTTCAAACATTTTTGTTATGTATATTCTCCTATTCCCTTTGAATTTATTTCAATTATAACGATTTTATCTATTAAGGGACATAAGATCAGGAGATTCAGATGAAAACCAAACCCATGTGAGAAATTTTGCCTCATCCTTAACTGCTAAGTGGAATTCATTTCTGTGAGCAAAGGTGTTTTCATTATGACTTATAGGATTTATACTCTTATACCGTGATGCTAGTCTCATTTTTGATTAGATATCAAAATGACCAGGGACGATACTTTCATTTTCTTATATATTAGACAAACTGTCTATTATATTACCTATCCCTATCCTAAATCAAACCACTTCAAAGAAAACCTTCATTATCTGGCATAACGAATCTGACAAATGAAGAAACGACAAAGTCATATCCAACAAATGCTGTCAACAAATCACAATTGGTAACCACATCAGATATCTTTTACACAGTGTGCATTCGTACAAATCAAGAAAAGATAAAGACAAAGGTGAACACTTCACCAAAGAAAAAGAAGATTTACAACAACATCCATCAAGACAGACACCTCTCAAAACAACGAATTCTCAAAAGCTTTATCAAATATAGCTGTTCAAAACCAAAGATTTACCGGGATACTGTAGCTTTCATAATTGAATATTCTTAGTTGCAAACTGCACTATGAAAATTTCTAAACCCCTCTACATGTATTTCCCGACGGAGAGAGAGTGAACATCAATGGCATGAATGAAGAAACCCTCTGAGTAATGCCGAAACCAGTCTTATGTGATTGATTATCTAAAACGAAGACCAAGTGACTAAAGTATATAGGTATAAATCCACATTAAGCATAAGTCAACACCTTCTAACTGAGAGATATCACTTATCTTTAGTGATTATACACCAGTTCTGCACCCAGAACAAACAAACACCTCAGTCAAGTGTGAGTTATACCTATGAGCGTTCATCTGAATCGACCTATTAAGATCACTTGTCGTCTTTATAAATGCTATAAAATCTTAAGGAATATTATGAAAATACATATACAAAAACCTTTTGATAATCGATCTCGAGACTTTGATTCAGAAACAAATATTCTTGACAAACATTTTTCAAAACATAAGTAAAATCTAGTCACACTTTTTCAAAACAAGTGATATGGTTTTATAAATGTTTTATCCAAATTACAAGAATTTTCAACATTACCTTTTAATCTGTTCTTATTTCAGTAATGATCACATAGGGGGAAATTGTTGAAAAATATATTTTTGTATGTGAAAATCACTGAAATAAGATGAACTGTTATTATCTAACAAATATTATCAGTTTATTTCAGATTGCGTGAATTCGAGATCAAAAACAAGAATAAATCAAGACCCGAGAAACTTTGAGAAAACATCCAAACCTGAGGAAGTAACGCTACAAACCAAAGAGCAAAATACAAAATATCACACTGCTACAGCAATCACGACGCGACAGACACAGTGGTCGCGACGTGAAGAGAAGAAGCAAAGCAGAAGTTCAAATCGCACAGCGATCGCGACGCGACGGCCAGCATGGTCACGACGCAAAGAGCTTAAAAAGCGACGCGACCAAAAGGAATCGCGACGAAAAGCTCGACATACCAGCAAAGACGCACTGACCCGACAAAAAGCGCACCGACCACCAGCCGAGCACCTTCGCGACGCGACGGACCATATGGTCGCGACGCGAACGCTGTTCTTCAGCAAGTATAAATTGAAGCTCATCTCTTGCCATTCAAAAACTCACAAGAACACAACACACACATATTATCCAAGCTCCATACTCTCTAATCCACGACCAAACAGCTCAAAATTCTGATATTTCTGCATTTGGCAACGAGGATCAAACCGCAAAACCGCAAGAAACAAAACCTCCACCCGACACCAAACCTCAAACCTCCAAACAACCCTTACCCGACACCAAACTCAAAATCTCTAAACAACCTCTACCCGACACCAAAAATCACCAAAACCTCATCTTACCGTGAAGAACAAGAAATCGACATATCAAGAAAAACGCTATCTTCCGCAACTATCGATAAGTTCTTTTAAAATTATATGTGTCGTTATTGATTTATTTAAACTGTAATAAATCAACTGTACCAAACTTCCAATACACCCGAATTGAACCGTGACAACGAAAACATATGTGGACTGTATTTAACCGAGACATCTAACTTCTAACTTCTAACCTTTTTATTTATTATAAAAACACGTTATCGTTGATAATGGCGTTTATTACATCCAACTTCTAACTTCTAACTTCTAACCTTTTTATTTATTGTAAAAACACGTTATCGTTGATAATGGCGTTTATTACATCTAACCTCTAACTTCTAACTTTTACTTTATTTACCGCTTTCTGTCTATTTAAATACTGTCTAGTTTAGATTTACCGTTTTATTTTATTCCGCATAGTATAGATAAAATACATATCTGTCACACGATAATAGGCTTAAAAAACCTTGTTCGTGGAGATCAGCTATCGCATATTTCAACACCTTTAGTTAATCGATTCAATTGATCAATTCCCAAACTCTCATTTTGGAAGGCCAACTCTCTTTCATTCAGTGGAAGTTTAATACTCATAAAAGCAGTCCTAGGCAATTTATCGACATACTATCTTTTCTTGTTTCATGCTTTGATTGGTGTTCTAGAGTGCCTAGACAATTTAACCCTTTGCACATTCTTCAACGTAATTTCACGACCTATTTGTGCTTATTGGAAAACCAAACACACATTATCTTTGTACTGAAACATCTTATAGTCAGCGACAGAGGCGTTTTTCTGACCTCCTTAAGGTACCGGGTTCAAGCTCGTTATAGGAATAGATGGAATATATTCTAGTTCTTATGATTGAAAAGTATGTTTCAATTACTAATAAAATTGTACTTATATACAATGAAAGTAGAATGCTATAAAAGATAAAGACTAACTAACTTCTAACTAATTTAGCTAACTTAAATACCAAACTAGACACGTGTACAGTGGCTCAACGTCCTCCCCTCACGATGGAACTTGGTGAATATCACAAAGATTCATCTTGGACATTAGAAACTAAAATTGCGGTCCAAATAACCCTTTTGTAAAAACATCTGCTAATTGTCTGTTTGTTGGAATATGCTTCGGTACGACGAATCCAAGTTTGTATTGATCACGAACTAGATGACAATCTATATCCAAATGCTTCGTTCTTTCATGAAAAATTGGATTTTCTGTTATATGTGTGGCTCATTTGTTATCACACCATAATGCAATTGGAATCTTGAATTTAACTTTCAAATCTCGAAGAATGTAGCTTATCCATAAAAGCTCACAAATTGTTGATGCAAGACTTCGATATTCAGCTTCACAAGAAGACTTTGATATTGTTTTTTGCTTTTTTATTTTCCATGAAATGAGAGATGAACCCATGAATATACAATAACCAGTAAGGGATCTTCTAGTATCTTTACAACTTGCCCAATCAGAATCACTATATGTTGTTACTGTAACTGGTAATGGACCTTTTTCAAAGAAAATTCCTTTAGATGGACTTCCTTTCAAGTATTTTAACACATGAATTGCAGCCTTCCAGTGTATGTCGGTTGGACAATGTAAAAACTGACTTAGCTGTTGAACTGCATAGCTAATGTCAGGTCTTGTAAAGCTCAAATAAAGTAATCTTCCCACTAATCTTCTATATTTCTCTGGATTATCAAGAATTTTTCCTTGTTCGGAAGATAATTGAATGTTCTTGATTACTGGTGTGGGAACTGGTTTAGCTCCAATTAGACCGGCTTCTGAGAGGATATCCAGAATATACTTTCGTTTATTTACATACAGTCCTTTCTCCGTTTTAAGTAGTTCAATTCCAAGAAAGTAGCTTGCTTGTCCTAAATCCTTAATTGTAAACGCTTCATGTAGCATCAATTTCACTTCTTTGATACAACTTTCATCCGGTCCTGTTATTAACATATCATCAACGTATACCACTAAGGCAACAAACTTTTGTCCTTCCCCTTTGGTAAATAAACAATGATCATGTGAAGATTGCATGAAGCCAAACTGTAGTAGTTTATTGCAAAATTCAACATGACATTATCTGCTAGCTTGTTTTAGCCCATAAAGGGACTTATTTAGTTTACATACTTCTCATTTTCCTGTCTTTTTTATAGCCTTATGGTGCTATAAGATATACTTCTTCATCTAAATAGCCATGTAGAAATGCGTTATTGATGTCTAACTGTTGTTGAAACCAATCATTAGAAGTAGATAGAGATAGTAAAATTCTAACAGTAACGACCTTTTCAAGTGGGGAAAAACTATTAAGATAGTCCATTCCAAATTTTTGGTTGTAGCTCTTGGCTACTAATCTCGCTTTGTAACGCTCTACAGTTCCATCGGGTTTCAACTTGACTTTGTAAACCCATTTTGAGCCAATTGGGTTTTTATTTGGTGGTAAGGGCATTAAAGTCCAAGTATTGTTTTCTTCCAAAGCAGCAATCTCTTTATCCATGGCTTTCACCCATTCAATATCTTCACAAGCTTGCTCATAAGAAGAAGGTTCATGTAAAGATGAAACTGAGCTGAGTAAACTTTTGTGATGTGGAGTAAGAATTGGTGATTGTATATATGGAAATGTAGGAGGAAAGTGTGGTGAAGTATAACGATTTAAACTTGCGCTATCATCAGAAGTTGTTGTGTTACAGTGCATAACATAGTATTTATGCCATGATGGATTCTTTCTAACACGTGTTCCAACTCTGACATTGTTCTGATTGTCATTTTCTATATTTGGTGGTTCCCCGTTATCCGCTTCATCATTTACAACGTCTTCCATATCAATAGAATCTGGATCATAGTCATCCGGAGGTATAAAATCTTGATGTTGGACTTAAAAATCCAATTCTTCATTAGTTTCAACTGGAATAACATCAAAAGGATGAGATATGTCGTTTTTCCTTTTAAAGGGAAAATGAGATTCATAAAAAAACACATCTCTTGACATGATAATCTTTTGGTCATGTAAATCAAATAATTTGTATGCTTTTTGGCCTAGATTATAACCAAGAAAGCAACACATTGTTGCCCTGGATTCAAATCTGGTCTTATGTGGTAGAACATTGGCTGCAAATGCCAAACAACCAAAGATCTTTGGATTAGAATAGGATGGACATTTGTCATATAGCTTTTCATAGGGAGTTTTCCAATTAACCACCTTTGTAGGAAGTATATTGATTATATAAGTTTCCATGAGAACAGTATGTCCCCAAAATCGAATTGGTAACTGTGATTGTGACATTAATGCCCTTTGCAACTTGTAAGAGGTGTTGATGCTTCCTTTCAACTTTTCCATTTTGTTATGGGGTATAAGGGACTGTCTTTTGATGAACAATGCCTAGGGAATAAAAAAGTTTTAAACAATTTTGATTTACAAATTCAGTCCCATTATCCGTTCTGACAATTTTGACTGAAGTATTGAACTGGTTTGAGGTGTAAGTAAATTTTTTTGACAAGGTTAGAAAGGTTTGGGATTTGTCATTCAAGAAAAATGTCCACATGGCTCGAGAATAGTCATCAACTATGGTTAAAAAGAAGGAAGCTCCTGTGATGGTTTTGCTCTTGTAAGGTTCCCAAAGATCTATATGAATAAGTTGGAATTTTCAATTAGCAACTGATTCACTGTTATGGAATAGGAATCTGTGTTGTTTAGCATGATGACAAGGTACACATGGTTCTTTATTTGGAACGTCTTTGATTGAAATGAAATCTAAATGACTTAGTACATCATAAGAAGAATGTCCCAATCTTTGATGCCAAACAGAAATTGCATCTTTATTCTTATCCTTGACTACATTACATTTCTCAACAGATGTTGACTTCGAATCATTGCAAGTCTTAAATGTATTACATGAAAGAAAATGAACAATACTTCTATTATCCAATATGTAAAGCTTTCCAACAACTTTTCCTTCCGCAACCACCTTCTCAGTTATCAGCACCTGCAAAAGGCAGTACTTTGGATAAAATTTGAAGACAATCTGAGCATATTCAGAAAGTGCTTGAACTGATAGTAGGTTGCACTTAGATTCTGGTACATGTAAAACGTCCCTCAGAATTAATCCTGAACTTAATTTGATTAAACTTTTGTAACTAACAGGTTTGATTGATCCGTCGGGCAAGAAAATAGGGGTATATTTGTTAAGTTTATACGAATTTTCAATGTTTGATAATCCAGCACACATATGTGATGTAGCTCTGGTGTCAAGGATCCAAGTGGTTTCATTAAATTGGTTACTTCTTAAGGAATTTAACAACGAGATATTCATACCTGCAAAATCTCCAAAGTGGGAAAAATTTGCAAAGTGTTCAACCTTTTGATTAGTCTTCATGAATTGACTAAATTGCTGAAATAGTGACTCCGTTGAGCTGTTGTTCTGCGCAATTTGAGATCCAGGTACTTGTAAAGGATTATCGGCTTGATTAATCATGTGTGCAGAGTAATTAATTTTCTTCTTCTCTTTAAGTTCCTTATACCAGTCAGGATATCCGTGGAGTTTGAAACAGGCCTCTTTAGTATGCCCATTTATGTTACAGTGATCACAATAACGATCGTTTTTGATTTTGTCTTTGAATCATGCTTCGATTTGTTATGAAATGTCTTCCTGTTATTATTGTTTTGAATGGATGATTTTGCGAGAAGTGCAGTGACTTCAGTTGGAGTTGAAAAGTTGATTTGGACTTCTCTTTGTTTCTCGACACTTAAAGCCATGGAGTAAGCTTTGTGTACTGAAGGTAATGGATCAAGAACTAATATCTGATTCCTCAAATTATCATACATATCATTAAGCCCCATCAAAAATTGCATCAATCTAGTTAACGAATTCAGTTCTAATAAATCTTTTTCGGATCCACAGGTGCAAGGCGGTAATTCAGTGATGCAATTCAATTGATCCCATAATTGTTTAATTTTCGTATAGTATTAAGACAAAGACGAATCACCTTGATTTATCGAGGCTATCTATCTCTGTAGTTGATATATCAACGGACCATTGCTCTCTCCAAAATGCTCTTCCAGATCAAGCCATAGTTCACGTGCAGTAGTTGAAAACACAAAAGCTCCAACAATTTCTTTGGAAATTGCATTTAGAAGCCAAGAACGAACCATGCAGTCATTGCTGATCCAGTCATCAAGCTCAACTCCTTCATTTTCTGGTTTCTTTAGAGTACCATCGATAAATCCAGCTTTCTTCTTCGCACCTAATGCGATTTGGATCTATTATTTCCATTGCATGTAGTTTTCATTTCCGGTTAACGGATTGGATACAAGGAACATATTAGGATCATTATTCTTCGCATTAGAAGTAGATGATGATCCAGGATTAAAAGGAGTAAAAGAAGGAATAGCGTTTATTGGATTAGAATTCATGATTGCGAACTTCGATTTCACAAAATTAGGATGAATAAGGGATGAATATGGGAAGAATTAAGTCAGATCGGTTTGCTCTGATAACATTCTAGTTCTTATGATTGAAAAGTATGTTTTAATTACTAATAAAACTGTACTTATAGACAATGAAAGTAGAATGCTATAAAAGATAACGATTAACTAACTTCTAACTAATTTAACTAACTTAAATAACAAACTAGACACGTGTACAGTGACTCAACAATATATGAATTAGAAATTTAGGATCGGAGTCATTTAGCGGTTTAAAAAAAATCAAACATATATTGTCGTTGATACTTGGGTTGCAAAGTGTAGTCCTACCGTACCACGCCACAAGATGACGTGTAGTGCAACGAGACGTGCCTTTCACCTTTTTCCCTTTCATGATGAGAAGGCACCACAAGCTTCCTCCTTATATTCTATTTTCTTTGTTTTTTTCATGTGTACCGTACAAAAATCTTTGACATCAAAAAGGTGCAAAACTTCTTGATAGAAAAGTAAAGAAAAAATATATAAAAACAACGTGATACAATGAGAGGACAAATATATATATATATATATATATATATATATATATATATATATATATATATATATATATATATATATATATAAATATTATATATATATATATATATATATATATATATATATATATATATATAATGTCTTTGTCTAGATTTAAAATGATTGACTCACGTTTAGTTACAATGTTACATAATATTTATATAATTATATGTGATCTTATATATATATATATATATATATATATATATATATATATATATATATATATATATATATATATATATATATATATGCTAAATGCAATATCAAATAATACATCTCTAATCTACGAAATCATTATGATAAAGACTTAAAGGCACATTTAAAATATATTTAATTGACTTTATAATATAAAATTATTAATTTCTCACTTTACTAGCGTTGATGAGACAAAGGGTATGAGTTGTGGGGTGGTAATTCAGATTGGCCCATATCAATAACCCTTTATTGGACCACGGTTGCCGTATTGCGTCACGACATCAATTAAAACGTGAGATCTAACTACAAGAGTACAGAGACCATAGTTAGCTTACGTGTCATGTTTTGGCTATTATGAATTATTGTGGGGGTCTGTTAAGAGCTGGCAATAAATAAATGTGCAGGTCCATATGACAATGAGGTCCTGTGTATAAGCACGGAAACAAGTATTGATGGGCGGTGTTGGCCATCCCGATACATGTTCGGGACTTTCTACTCCGTTCCTGTTTCTATCCTTATCCCCGGTGTTCTAGGGAATGGAATCCCTTCCTTGTTGGAAAGTGGATCTTGGACCACTTTATCCCTGCACATTGACATAAATAGATTAATAGAGATCTGATTCGTAAATAGGAGAGTCTGGTTATACACGATAATTAATGTTATATACGAATTGTACATTATGCATAAGGACAAGGGGTATGGGGACGGAGAGAACATGAAGAACCGGAAGAAGGAGAAGGAGAAGCAGTCAATGGGATGAGAGGAATTAGCATCCCGGTGTGTCTTATTGGGAACGTGTAAGAACGGGAATGGGGGGGGGGGGGGGGGGGAGGGGGGCTGTGTTTGGCTGCATTCCAGCCCCGTTCTACCCCCAAATCAGTAAAACATGCTTACCTTTGGCTTCATACCACATAGCCTAAAAAACATGTTATTGTTATGTATATCAAAAAATAATTATATACAGATCAGCTTCCAAATTAGTATTATGACTACCATATCGAATTAAAAAAATCATGATTATCAAAATTATTAGGCTAAGTGGATGTTATTGTTATTCGTTCCGCGTATAGAAAACTCTTGCTATTTTAATACAAATGTGTCAGTTGGTGTTGGTGGTAAGGAGAATAGAGAAAGATTAAAGATAAGAGAGAAAAAGGACATTGGTGCCGAAACAAACTCTATGTCATGCCTATAGTATGGGGTTGTGTATGCCGTCGACGTAGGATGTCGATGGCATCCAATGCCTTCACACCGTGTAGCCTTATGAGTTGATAAAAAGAGTACAACTATTCAAAGAAATAGATAAGAAGAGATGTTTGATAGATTATTAATCTGAATTGTTAAGATGCTTTAAATCATTTATAACCTTTGTTTCTTAAAAAATTTACCTTGCCTATGAATCTTAAATAGAAAAACATATTTAAATCATTCTTTTTTCAAAAAAAAAAAAAAACTTTTAGGTATACATTTGAACTTAAAAGCTTTCTTTTCATTCAGAGTTTTTTAATGATTAAGATCTAGATCATTTAGATGATATAGAGTTTTTTAGACAATAATCTAAACAAAAAACAAAAATAAATTTTAGTTAATATGTATTAAGCAATAATTTATTTCAATAATTGAAATGGAATGAGGTTTATTAGGAATATTTAGGATTTAAACTTTTTATTTATGCTTACCTTTGGCTTCATACCACATAGCCTAAAAAACATGTTATTGTTATGTATAGCAAAAAATAATTATATACAGATCAGCTTCCAAATTAGTATTATGACTACCATATCGAATTAAAAAAATCATGATTATCAAAATTATTAGGCTAAGTGGATGTTATTGTTATTCGTTCCGCGTATAGAAAACTCTTGCTATTTTAATACAAATGTGTCAGTTGGTGTTGGTGGTAAGGAGAATAGAGAAAGATTAAAGATAAGAGAGAAAAAGGACATTGGTGCCGAAACAAACTCTATGTCATGCCTATAGTATGGGGTTGTGTATGCCGTCGACGTAGGATGTCGATGGCATCCAATGCCTTCACACCGTGTAGCCTTATGAGTTGATAAAAAGAGTACAACTATTCAAAGAAATAGATAAGAAGAGATGTTTGATAGATTATTAATCTGAATTGTTAAGATGCTTTAAATCATTTATAACCTTTGTTTCTTAAAAAATTTACCTTGCCTATGAATCTTAAATAGAAAAACATATTTAAATCATTCTTTTTTCAAAAAAAAAAAAAAACTTTTAGGTATACATTTGAACTTAAAAGCTTTGTTTTCATTCAGAGTTTTTTAATGATTAAGATCTAGATCATTTAGATGATATAGAGTTTTTTAGACAATAATCTAAACAAAAAACAAAAATAAATTTTAGTTAATATGTATTAAGCAATAATTTATTTCAATAATTGAAATGGAATAAGGTTTATTAGGAATATTTAGGATTTAAACTTTTTATTTATGCTTACCTTTGGCTTCATACCACATAGCCTAAAAAACATGTTATTGTTATGTATAGCAAAAAATAATTATATACAGATCAGCTTCCAAATTAGTATTATGACTACCATATCGAATTAAAAAAAATCATGATTATCAAAATTATTAGGCTAAGTGGATGTTATTGTTATTCGTTCCGCGTATAGAAAACTCTTGCTATTTTAATACAAATGTGTCAGTTGGTGTTGGTGGTAAGGAGAATAGAGAAAGATTAAAGATAAGAGAGAAAAAGGACATTGGTGCCGAAACAAACTCTATGTCATGCCTATAGTATGGGGTTGTGTATGCCGTCGACGTAGGATGTCGATGGCATCCAATGCCTTCACACCGTGTAGCCTTATGAGTTGATAAAAAGAGTACAACTATTCAAAGAAATAGATAAGAAGAGATGTTTGATAGATTATTAATCTGAATTGTTAAGATGCTTTAAATCATTTATAACCTTTGTTTCTTAAAAAATTTACCTTGCCTATGAATCTTAAATAGAAAAACATATTTAAATCATTCTTTTTTCAAAAAAAAAAAAAAAACTTTTAGGTATACATTTGAACTTAAAAGCTTTCTTTTCATTCAGAGTTTTTTAATGATTAAGATCTAGATCATTTAGATGATATAGAGTTTTTTAGACAATAATCTAAACAAAAAACAAAAATAAATTTTAGTTAATATGTATTAAACAATAATTTATTTCAATAATTGAAATGGAATAAGGTTTATTAGGAATATTTAGGATTTAAACTTTTTATTTATGTTTTTATCGGGAATAAAAATATTATAAATATAGATGACGGTGGGTGGTGGCGGTGGTAGTGGTAGGTGACAATGGTAATGGGTGACGGTGGGTGGCGGCAACGGTGGTGGGTAGTGGTGCGTGGTGGTGGTTATGATAGGTGGTGGCTGACGAAGGTGGCGGTGGTAGTAGTAAGTGACGCTAGTGGGTAGTGGGTTGCGGTGGTGGCGGGTATTAGTGGGTGGTGGTGGTGGTGTTGGGTGGTGGGCGGTGGCGGTGTGATGAGTGATGGGTGGTGGTGGTGCTGCTAGTGGGTGACGATGGTGGTGAGTGGTGGTGGGTATCGATGGGTGGCGGTGGTGGTGGATAGTAGTAATGGTGATGGTGATGGTGATGGTGGTTGTGGCGGTGGGTGGCTGTGGTAGTGGATACTGGTAGAAGGTTTCAATTTGAAATGTAATAGAAATGTATAATGATAATATTTCACATTCTCTCTTCTAAAGGAATGAATTTCATCCAACCACCAAATGAATTCATTTCCTCAATTTCAATAGAATTAGAATCCAATTCGTTCAACCAAATGTATGATATCGAATGAATTGGATTCAAATTCTCTTGAATTCTAAAGAATCAAACTACCACTATAGTTAAGCTAAGATATTAGATTTAACTATGGACCACAAATATATGATTTATCAATTTTTTAAAAGTTAGACTGAAACTAAAAATTTCAGCAAACTAAAAATAAGCATGTCTATGGTTTACTCGAAGATAAATGTGAAAGCTTTTAAGTGCTTAAACCTTTCAAAAGACTATTGAAATCGAAACCCTCTACGATATCTTATTTAATTCGTGTAAACTTGTTTAATCCAAAAAACTAGCAAAGAAACTTTTATTGTTGAATGTTGATGCGCACACTTTTTATCTTACAAGTTATCCTTAAAAAGGTACAATATATGATTTCTCTTTTGTTAGGCTACTTTATTTATTCACTTCTTTTTACACTTCACATATATAAATACACGTCTGGATAAGGTTCGGGTGATTTCAATTGGACCTTCCTTTGTTGTGAAATTATATTCATTGTATCTGGACAATTACGAATGTCGTTTTTTTGTTGAAATTATATTCGTTGTCCCTGTAATATCATGAAAATTATGAATGTTGTTTCGTAAAATGAATATTTTACGGAGATTGTTATTGTGAGTTTGTTATAATGGTTTTGACTCTGTCTAATGTCTATTTATTTTATTATTATTTGTATACTATTTGTATATTATAATTCATATGAATAACTCGATACCCCACTCCTTCACTACTTTTGCTTTACCTACCCCCATCACATGTTCGTTCTGACTACCGATACCGTACCTACCCACCTGTGTGTTTCGATTATGTCCACCAGCCCCTTAATTTGCAAAACGACCAGCTCCTATAATTCATTTCGCAAATATACTTTTAAATTTCCTTTTTTTTTTTTCATTTCGTAAATATACTTTTAAATTTCCTTTTTTTTTTTTTTGGTACATAACTGCTCTGTTTTTTTGTTCCGAATGCCATAAGGGTGGGGGAGTAATACATCACCATCTCACTCATCCCACTTGTCACATCAGCTTTTTCTTTTTCCTCTCACTTCCATCATTTTCTATCTCACTCTATCACACATCAATGGAAGCAGTTCCCACCGAACCTACTGAACCCGCGATGTCACATAATACTTTTTATTATAAAATTAATTAATTAATTACACAAATTAATTTAACATTAAATTTAATATTCAAATTAATATTAAAATGCACTAAAAGATTAAAAAAAGCCAAATAACATTAAATTTAAAAACACACGGTTACAATATTTATAAAAAACATAAATATAAAAAAACAACCTAAATACGACGGTTACAATATTCAAATTAATATTTGGGGACGGGTCGGGGGGACATCCTGACGGTTTTTATTTTTGGAAGAACCACGTTTTTTGGAATTATCTCGTCTATAACTCATTTTGTAAAAAAAGAGGGTTTTTTTAAATAATATGAAAGAGTTTAAAGAGATGTTGAAAGAAAGAAAAAATGGTGAATGTGTGAAATTTTTTATAGGTATGGAGGTGGTATTTATAGGGAAATGAGGAGGGTGATTTTTAAATAAATTTTTTTTTATATATAAAGCATTGGTTTCGGATAGATGGTGAAGCCACACCAAACCGATCCCACACAAACCCGATCAACACGGTGCAACTATGATTGTGGTACCACGGCGGTACCGTCGGTACCGCACCTCAAAAAGCTTAAACCCGCTCGAACCCACCATCTATTCCGACCACCCTAATGTACACAATTTAGACCCATATTACCCATATATTCTTTCTGAAATCCATGTATATCACAAATCTTAATCAAATCTTACTTATAACTTAAGATACATATATATTTTTCTATTTGAAGCCATGCATTCATCGGCACTAAAAAAATGAGTTGGTGGCTTTAAACGTTTTGATACGTGGCGACGATTTTCTTTGTGTTATGTACATGTGTCAAGTTATCTTAGTTTTTTTTTTGCAAACATAGGTTTCTTGCAAAGTCCTTTGCAAAGTTAGGGTAGATTTCAGTTTTATTTGTAAAAATAGGGCGACGCATTCACAAACTTACCAATAGACTGTTTGTTTTTAAGATGTTAAGGTCTACAGTTGCAGACATCTGTAGAAAAAAATGTGGATCAAATATCTGAAAGAAGAAAACTGTTGGTTTTTTAAAGTCTGCGAGCTGTTAGAAAAAACCGAATTATCTACCATATTATGTATTTTTGTATATCTAATTTTCATTTTCTCAATTACTTTTTATCAATAATTATCTATAATCTATAATTTATATAAAAAACTAAACTACAAAAACTTGATCGGTCGTTTTACCAATCTTACCGGTTTCAAAAATCCGATTATATATATATATATATATATATATATATATATATATATATATATATATATATATATATATATATATATATATAAATATATATATATATATATATATATATATATATATATACATATACATATACATATACATATACATATACATATACATATACATATACATATACATATACATATACATATACATATACATATACATATACATATACATATATATATATATATATATATATATATATATATATATATATATACATATATATATATATATATATATATATATATATATATATATATATATATATATATATATATAGGGAAGGGTTCAAATGAGAACTACTAAAAGGTTGAAAACCATGAGAACCACTAATTCACAGTTTAATAATGTTTTATTTTTAATTTTTAACATTTGTTTTTTATCAAAATAAAAATACCAAACACATAAAAATATATAATTATTCTTCCTTTGCTATTAGATATCATTATTGATATGTTTTAAAGAAAAGAAATTTATGTTATAGTATTCACAGTTTAATAACTAGAAATTTTGTTATATTGTCAATATTGTAAAACGTATTAAAAAATAATGAAATTTATTAAGTTTGATGTATTTTCACATAATAAACAAGTGTGAAAAAAAAACGAAAAAAAACATGATTCTTAATGTGTGAATATCGGTTCTCACGGTTCTTAACATTTTAGTGGTTCTCATTTGATTTCATTCCTCTATATATATATATATATATATATATATATATATATATATATATATATATATATATATATATATATATATATATATATATATATATATATATATAAAAGTTCAGTATACTTAACTTTTATAGATCGGACAATAAAAAAGGATTTTTTTGGCATAACTTTGCTCATGAGATTATTTGGTAACTTACAAACTCTAATATGAGCAAAAAGTTTCATTAAAACATAAATAATTGCATGTAATTTAGTGAAACATATTATAGTTTGTATGATAAGAAAAGTTTTTTTTGGCGTAACTTAACTTACAAACTCTGGAATGAGAAAAATGTTTTATCAAAACATAAATTATTTTAGTTTCTTAATATTGAATATTTTTACATGCTATTTTGATTTTTACCTAGTTTATTAATTACGTTTTTTATTAATTTTTTTATTAACTAACATGTAGTTTTTCAAATGACAGCTAATTTTTCAATTAGTTTTACAAACATAGTTTTACATTTAACAAATAGCTAGTTTTGATCAAGATAAAAAAACCTCAACTAATTTCGTGAATTATCAAGTGTAAGTTTTCAAAAATTGCAAAATTGTCCAGAAGTGACGAAGGATGAGAAAAAAAATCTATATTATAGTAAAAAAAAAAAGGATAATGACTTATAAAAATATGTAAAATTTAGTTATTATAAACATATAATCAAATTTCTATCTTTGTAAATATTTTATAATAAACTTATATAAAGTGTTAAAAATACAATTATAACCGATAATTTACGATTTTTTTTGGTTTCTAATAACTTATTCGAACCATTAAACTTGCAAAGATAGCCGATCTTTTATATATATATATATATATATATATATATATATATATATATATATATATATATATATATATATATATATATATATATATATATATATATATATATATATATATATATATATATATATATATATATATATTCATTTTTTCATACATATGTGACTAAGGCCTTCCGATGTAGGCTCTCACCACCTCTCACTTTTACTTGTCACATTAGCATCTAATCAACACCCATTACTCATTCCCTCACCATTGAAAATGATTATCTTTCAGTTTCCTTGGTTTTGATACAATTAATTATGCTCAACAGACAAGCTTAATGCTTCTAAATTCTTTTCCTCGTGCGACACGTTCTTCCCCTGTGGGGAGAAAAGTGAGAGCACCCCTTGATAGGGGACGGTATTCCCCCCAAGAAAAGTGAGAGCCACCATACCACTCGGCCTAATAAATCTACATAATGTGTTCAAAAAGGCTATTATAATACAAGTTGTTGTTATTATTATTATTATTACTATTACAAATTTACCTTTTCTACAAAAAAAATTATTTTCTTACAATTTTATTTATTATTGTATTGTTTTTTGTCCAAACTTTTTTTTTACAATTTCGTTTCTTTTTTCAAATTTGTTAATACGAATATGAAATAAATAGGGTAAATTGCATAAAAGTCACTAACTTTTCCAATTTTCTCGATTTTGACACTGTATTTTTTGTTTTTGCAATTAAGTCATTATGTTTTCAGAAAATTGCAATTAAGTCATTATGTTTTCCAGAAAGTTACGAAAATGACCATATGACAGGATGGCAACAGGTTACCAGGTCATATGGTCAAATTTGCAATTTTTCAGAAAACATAATGACTTAATAGCAAAAATAAAACATAGTGTCAAAATCGAAAAATTTGAAAAAGTTAACGAATTTTATGCAATTTACCATATGCAATTTATATAACTTAATCACTTTACATGCCTCATACATGTCCAAAAAAATAAATTTGTTGTTACCTTTTTTTCTATTTAAAGTAATCAAATTTATTGTCCTAAAAGTCCTTTTTTCAATTTAAAATAAAGATTTAGGACTTTTATGACAATAAATTTACCCTTTTTTTCCATTATGTTTTGCAAAATCTTTTTGAAATTCTATTTTAGGACAATAAATTTGATTACTTTAAATGGAAAAAAAGGTAACAACAAATTTATTTTTTTTGGACACGTATGGGGCATGTAAAGTGATTAAGTTATATAAATTGCATAGGGTAAATTGCATAAAATTTGCTAACTTTTTCAAATTTTTCGATTTTGACACTATGTTTTATTTTGCTATTAAGTCATTATGTTTTCTGAAAAATTGCAAATTTGACCATATGACCTGGTAACCTGTTGTCATCCTGTCATATGGTCATTTTCGCAACTTTTTGGAAAACATAATGACTTAATTGCAATTTTCTGAAAACATAATGATTTAATTGCAAAAACTAAAAATACAGTGTCAAAATCGAGAAAATTGGAAAAGTTAGTGACTTTTATGCAATTTACCCAAATAAATAGGATTGAATTTTGTACTAGAAGTTGTGAATTAATGAGGTAAATGTGTATAAAGTTTTTAAGACATACTGGTAAGGAAAACTAAAATTTTGATCAAAGTTATAAAAAAAAGTTGGTTAAAGCAAAGTTAAAGACCAATTCCAGACATATCTTCATACTTAGACTCTGCAGAATACCTATCACGGACACACCGTGATAACCACATCACTACCCCATCACGGCGTGCACACCGCCTCGGGTGCTCCGTGATGGGCCTGATCGTGATGGTATGTGATAGGGATCACGGCTCATCACAGCCAATAGGGTTTCCCCCCTCCCCGTTTTTTTTTTAATTCCTACTCAACCTATTAGAAGCTAGGATTTTTTATTTTTATGGAATTATTTTTATTTGGAAAAGATGATGTGGTGTGATGAGTATAAACTATAAAGTGTGTGTTGTGATGGAGTGTATAGAATGTGATAGATGTAAAATATGATGTGGCGCTGATGTGACAACCATCACATTTGCGCAATGTGATGAGTACTCCTACTAGTCTTAGTTAACTTTTGATATAATAATATACGAAAATAGATATTTTAAAGATATTTGTTATATTTTGTTGGCTAAATTTGGTTATCCTTATAAGTTTATTTGTCACATGAAAATCATTGAAAATTGAAAAAATCTTTAAATTGCTGGTCATACTATTTTTTCCCGTATACTAATTTATCATTAAAAATGTATAAGAAAATGAGTTAATACATACGATTAGGAAATTTAATTACCCCGCCAGTTATTATCGGTTTCGGAAATGGCATATTCATTTGACAACTATCATTTTTTCGAAACATAAACATTTCGCAATAAAGTTTATTAAGCATTGTTTCGTTGGAATCCTCTTCAATACGTTTTAAAGCTTTTATTGTTAAATCAAATTCATTTTCGCTGGAGACCCATACAAATTGATGATATTTTACAATGACTGATTGGAGAATTTATTATATTTTTGTAATATTAATTCACTCCATATTTTTCGTGTGGTTTTATCCCTATATATAGCTCAATGTACGATGCATGCAAAAGTATCCCACTGCAACCACAGGCAGAAACAAAATGGCCCCTGGAAAATTTTTCCGAACAGTCGAATTACCTGAGCAAAAACCCGACGGCGACGGCGGTCTCTTCCCGGCGGTGTTATCTCCAATCGCCCTCAACACTGATGTAGCTTCAGAATTAACACTCAGTGACTTTGAAGAAGCGATCAAAGCTCACAAGCCATGGCTGGAATCTCTTCTCCAGAAAAGAGGTGCTATCCTCTTCAGAGGCTTCCCTGTTAACACCACTTCTGACTTCAACGACGTCGTTGAGGCTTTTGGCTTCCCTGAAGCCTTCTACGTCGGCGGCCGTGCACCTCGAACCCAAGTCTTTGGCCGCGTTTACACCACAAATGAAGCTCCTCCGGATAAGACAATTCCTTTCCACCACGAGATGGCTTATGTAAATTTCTTGTTTCTTACTACATTCTCAATTTCTTTTTTCAGTCTATTAAATAATGTCATAATGATGTTCCGACAAGATACAAGTGGATTCTGTATTTAGTCTTTTGATGAATATTTGTCTGAATGTATCTAATCTATCAAACAGGTTCCAGATTACCCCTCCAAGTTATTCTTCTTCTGTGAAGTAGAACCAGGAGCCGGAGGTGAAACCCCGATAGTTTTGAGCCATATCATATATGACAAGATGAAAGAGAAGCACCCGGAGTTCGTCGCGAAACTGGAGGAGCATGGCTTGATTTATACAAAGATAATGACCGACGATAATCAACAACATTCTTTCACCGGCAGCGGTTGGAAGTCGGCGTACATGACCGACGACAAGAAAGTTGCAGAAGAAAGGTTCGTGTAATTGTGTTTCGAACTTTCGATCGCTACATTAACTTATAATGAATGAAAGTAAAGACCTAATTAACTTTATGTTCATCCATGGCAGGGCGGCGAAGCAAGGTACAAAGCTGGAATGGATGGGAGATAGTGTGAAAACTATAACAGTGATGCCAGGCGTACGGATTGACAAGGGAAGTCAACGTAAAACTTGGTTCAATAGTTTGGCAAATAGTTATGGTGGACCTGCGAATCCGGAGCTTTACGATGAGAATAGATCTATTGAGTTTGGAAACGGTGAACCTCTGTCGGATGCTGCCATGGCAGACTGTTTGAGAATTCTGGAAGAAGAGTGTGTTGCGGTACCTTGGAAGAAAGGTGATGTTATGCTTGTTAATAATTTGATGGTTCTTCACAGCCGGCGACCACTACTGAAGCCGCCGCGCCGTGTTCTTGTATCCCTTTGCAAGTGAGGGAATTGAAAAGAGGAGTTATTGGACTTTCCATTGATGCTACAAGAGAAGATAAGCATGGTTTATTTTGCAGCTTTATTTTGCTCAGAATTATCTCATTCTCGTATATTTATTGTTTTTATCTTTTCGTATTTTTGGTTTTGTAAAAAGTTCGGACAATAAAACAAGTGTAGCATCCTTGTGGAGGATTGATGGAGGTAGGTGGAGATGATTGATGGTTGTGTAATATTATTGTGTTTGTAATGTTATAAAATTATAAATGTAATAATATTATCGATGTTTTATAATTGTCTGATCTTGTTACTCCAGTTTTAGGCTAAAGTTATTGGTTAAGGTTTATAAGTTCCAATTGTTTGAACAGTCTTTATGAAAGGAGACATAGTTATGTATCTTTTTTATGATGTGGACGCAACGTATACACTTTTAAAAATCTTAATTTTTGAATAATTTTATCAAGGGAAATTCCTTATAAATAATCCATATACACGAATTGTTATTAGGTGATCATAAGATTTTTAGTCATGTAACTTTTTATGATGTGGACAGCAGCAACGGATACACTTTTTAATAGTATCTATCTAAGTTGACTAATTAATTTTGAAGTAACTTTATCAAGGAAAATTTCTTTTGCACGATAAAGAATCCATGTACACAAATTGTTATTAGGTAATTATTTGTGACTTAGGGCTAGGGGTGCAAATGAGCCGAGCCGGCTCGCGAGCTACCCGTGACCGGCTCGATAAAAGCTCGGCTCGAGACCGATTTTAAACGAGCCCAAGCCGAGCCCGGGCCTAAATATAAGACTCGTTTAATAAACGAGCCCGAGCCGAGCCTGTGTCACCAAGCTCGATTAGGCTCGCGAGCCCTAAACGAGCCTGCCTATATATATAATATAATATTTATTATATATATATATATATATATATATATATATATATATATATATATATATAATTTAATCATTAAATCATTTATTCAATTCACATTTACGAATTAGAATTACAGTACACACTTAGCGACTTAGCCACTTAGGGTTCGTGAGTTCGTCTTCACTCTTCACTGCTCGAAGGTTGCTTGCGGCTTGAGTCTACGACAACACCGGCGAGTCTCCGACCAGCGAGTCTCCAACCAGTGGCGAGTCTCCGACCGGCGACCAGCGACTCTCTTCTTCTACGCTTCGTCAGTTCATCACACGTAAGTTTTCTGATTAATATGAACGATATCAGGCTATCAGCGAGTCTTCACTGTGCACTTGTTCTTATTTGGTTCTGATTAATATGAACGATATCAGGTTTTCTGATTTGTTTGATTTGTTTTCTGATTTTGTTCACGTTTTCTAATTTTGTATCTACTGGTTGTATCATTTGTATCTGAGAATTCAGCAATACGTTTTCTGCATTTGTAGTAACTCGATATCAAGGTTTTCTGATTTGTTTAATATGCTTTTGGATTTCTGATTTGTATCTAATTTCAAACCAATACTATTTTCTGATTTGTAGACTGTAGTAAATCGATATCAGGTATAGCCATTCTGTTTTGGGTTGTAGTAACTTGTTCTAATTTGGTTATTTCATTAGTATGTTTTCTGATTTGTATCTAATTCCAAACCAATACAACTTTTCCGATTTGTAGTAACTTGATATCTTGTTTAGCCATTCTGATTTGGGTTGTAGTAACTTGTTCTAATTTGGTTATTTCATTAATATGTTTTCTTTTTTTTATTACACACTCGGATTTTATGGATGGGGCAAGTTTAGATCCACCTACTCAATCAGTCGCCGGTTCTACAACAAATCAAATGGAAGGGGTTGAAGGCGAGGAGCAATCTGCTCCCATAAACCTAGATAATAATGACCAACCAACTCCTCAGACACAGAATCCAAGTAGAGATGCCAATGTTAACGAGCTCGAGCCGAGCTTAAGCTCGTTTAGGCTTGTTAAGAATTAAACGAGCCGAGCCCGAGCCCGAGCCGAGCCTGTCTATTTCTTAACGAGCCCGACCCGAGCTTAGGTTCATAAAGCTCGTAACGAGCCGAGCCCTATACCTTTCTTAACGAGCCCGAGCCGAGCTTGGTCAGGCTCGGGCTCGGCTCGGCTCGTTTGCACCCCTAATAAGGTATGATCATTCATAGGCTCTCGGGCTCACCCCGATTCGCCTCAGCTAATCAACACATTATGGGTCATGGTATCTGGGCTCACCCCGAACAACTTGGCTCTCGGGCTCACCCCGATCTGCCCCGACTAGGACTCCAAGGCTCACCTCATTCGGCTCATCGCAGACTCAATGCGTGGACTCTCAGGCTTACCCCGATCCGTCAGTCTCTTAGGCTCACCCCGATTCGCCTTTGCATGAAAACCCCATCCTAAATTATTATATGTACTAAACATATGTACCAATCACAAAAGCCTAAGCATTTAGATTGACCCAGCGGGTCCTACTCAATCACACAATCACATAGGTAGGCCACGATCATCCTAAGCATACATCACTGCACGTCGTGAAGTAAAGCTACAACGCATGTAACATCACCCATAGTATAGTGAGAAAACTCACCTAATCCGAAAAGCTGAACAACATTCCACTCACGTGCCCTCAGATCCCGAAAACGCGAACCTCCTAATAAGGATAAACTTCACTTAGAAATTCCTAAACCCCAAACAGGATAAACCCCCAAGACAGGTACCTGAACCCTCAAGTTTGACCAAAAGTCAAACTGGTTAAAAAGTCAACAGTCAAATGTCAAAGTCAAAGTCAACAGTCACCAGACAGTTAGCGTCGCTATCTTCCCAAGATAGCATCGCTAACTATAAACATTCCTAAAACTTCATTAAGCTCTTAATTCGTTTAGCCAGGGTGTCAAGCCTTTCGGAACTTATCCAGAATGACTATTGACCCATAAAGTTGCCACCTTTATGATCATAAATGCCCAAAATACAAAACCTAAGTCTAAAAGCTCAAAACCTAGCCAAACAACCCAAGAGAGCTTGGCTCACTCTCTAATCTGACTTAATGGCTTTAGAAATGCTACAAGAAGCAGAAAAGCCAGAACTTTCCTAACAAGTTCCAAAGACCAAGCCAAAAAGGGACCAAATATTCATTTCCACCATCACAAACACTATATCAACCTTGTAAACATAAAAAGGAATAAACTTTATACTCATAGAGGTCCAAAAATGCAGATCTTGATGACTCAATCTTGAAAAATACCTTCAAGCAACACCATACACCTTCCTTTCTTCAAGAATATTCTAAAATAAGACCAAAATCACCAAAAGCACTCTAAGGAGGCTAGAGAGAGATGAGAGACATTTTTGGGAGCTGAAATGTAGCAAATTGAGGCAACCTAAGAGTTTGGCACCCTTATATATGGCCCATAACTCGAAATCTAGGGTTTTAGCCCAAACAGAGAGGTTAGCGTCGATAACTGGAGATCGTGCAAACCTACCACATAGACATGCATAGCGACGCTATCCCACACTTACTTACATTATTCTCTTCACTAGCAATGATATGCCCATAATATCGACGCTATCAACATATTTTCCAAAACCTAATTCCTTTAACATTTGACTTGGGCATTTCGAGGTTAGGGTCTTACAAAGTGGAACCACAAGTTTAATAGATGAAATCAGGATACTTAAAATCGATTCTCGGTTGTCTTTATTATATTAATGAAATCCGGAAATTTAATATTGATGACACTGCCTTCCCTGCACCGTCACTCTTAATCCCCGGCCCACAATCGTGATCGATAAACAATATACAATTGGTAGCTTAAATCTGAAAATCGAACACTGATAAACAGTAAACAATATGTATACCTGAAAATCGAACACTAAGACAATCGATAGCCTTCTGTGTACCGTTACTCTGTGGCTTGAAAACTGAACACTAGTAAACTAAATCCAGAATTACAAAACGAATCTATAGTCGCTGGAAGCTTAATCACAAAGCTTAAATCCTAAAATAAAAAACGATAATCTGTCACAAAATCTTAAATCCCGAATTGAAAACTGAACAACAGACAATCAGTAGTCTAAATCACAAATGCTTCAAACTGGAAGTTTGAAAACTAAATCCCAAATTAAAAAACGATATACATGTTAATGCATCACCGCCGGTGTTGAGAAAAGGTCGTTGGAGAGACAATTAGATAATGATCCTTGATCGGAAATCACCAAACAGAAGAGAGCAGGGGAGACGGAAGCAGGAAATGAAAAGGAACAACAAAAAATTGGATTATATATTTACTAATTAGGGTTTTGTTTTTTCTTTTTTATTTCTAGTCAACATAATGTTTGATCGTGTATAAGGTTTAACCAAGGTTGACCAGTTAGCCCGAGTTAAGCCGAGTCATACCGAGGTTGACCGAGTCCGAGTTTGTATAGCCGATTCTTATAAAATCGCCAAGGAATATGTCTGACTCCGAATACTTGGCCTAGTTGACCGAGTTTTGCAACACTGATCAAGACCAATAACTGTTTTACACCCTCTTTTCCACCCAGTTCGTAAACCTTTAAACCAAATTTAAAATCTTTAAAAACAGGTCTTTCCATCAAGGTTGCATATTACACCAACCTTGCAAGCAGACATCGGGTTTGATCTTAATAGCTCTAGGGCATAGTATGATATCCTTACATGATGCTCATTTAACTTACATTCAATCGACTCTTTAGCTTAATGTTTTCTCTCATATATTAGCTAATAGACACTCTTTAGCTTAAAGATCTAATTTTTTATTTGAATTTAAAATATATATAGGAAACTTTTTGATTTATGAATTTACTTCTTTTATTTTTTTCCTTGAAGGTTCATATATAAGAACTTTTTTGAATTTATGCTAGTGCTCCAATGCTAGAAAAACAGGAGTATCACCGATAGAATTGGACAACAGAAATCTGTCGGAAATGCCGTATTCCAAAGGACTACGAAAATCTATTCATAAGGATTTAGTGATGGATTTGTGACTTTTTAACAACAAAATACATTTTGTCATTTTTTGGTTGGTAAAATCATTTTATACAGAGTAAATTGCACTCATGGTCCCTGTAGTTTGTTTAAAATTGCAGGTTTGGTCCAAGTATTGGAAAATGCACGAGCCTAGTCCTCGTGGTTTTGGAAATGCACACATGAGGTCCCTATGGTTTCCCAAACGTTCACCGATGGTCTTAGTATCATGTAAAATGACTTTCTTACCCTTTTCATTTTCTTTTTTCTTTTTTATTTTTTCTTTTAACCTTTTATAATTAAAAAAAACTCAACCACACCCCATCCCTTACCTCCACGTCTCTCTCTCACTCTCTCTCACACACACATAGAAGAACCCACAAGCATGTTTACATCGTTTTTTGATCAATTCATATATGCAATTTATTGTTAACTTGTTTCAATCATGTTCATTTTATGCTTTAATTTGCAAGCATATGGTCTTTCATCAAGTTCAAACCAACTATGTTTCAAAGTTGTGAAAATTTTAACAGACCCCACAACTACCACTAGTCAATAGCAACACCACAGGTTACCACCGCCATCGGAGGACACGTTGAAAGGAAAATTTTCAGAAATTTGTTGAAGGGAAAATGAAATCATCGACTCAATTTGAATCGAATGAAATTGCTTCAGGTTTTGAGAGAGAAAAGAGAGAAAGGTTATGATTGGGAGGGTGGAAAAGAGAGAGCTAGAAATACATTCTTGGTGGGTACGGATCCTGGTGATCCAAAGCTGTTGACATCAAAGGCTTTGAAGGTGATTTAAAGTGCCGATTTTGTTGTTGTATGATAGATTGGGGAGAGAATTGGGTGTTGATTTACGAGAATGAGGCTAGTGTTTAGATAGATAGAAGGTGGGGGAGGAAGAACCCGTCACGATGGTGTGTGTGTTTGCTTGCACGAGTAAACGACGACCCTCAGCGATATGCTTCCGTACGCCGTAACTGTTTGGAGGCCAGTGGCCGAGTTCCCAGAGAGTGTCAATGTGACCAAGGAAGGTTGCTCTAGCACACAGTGCAACAACGACGCGGAGGTCCTTATCGTTCTTCTAGCCTCCACTGCCATTGAATTGAATAAGTGCTAGCGAGTAGAGCGCCGAAGTGTGTGATTTAATTGCTGCCTTCGCCATCAATGACGCTCCACTTCCTCGATTTTTAAGCTATAAAATCGGATCTACAAGAAAAATAAGTTTTAGATATACCAAACGAAGCAACACAGCTAGGGCTGGCAAAAATGTACCGTGGAGAACCAACCAACATGTTACCAACCGTACCAATAAGGTTGGTAGCGAACATGTTTGGTAGCCAATATGTTTGGTTGGTAGTACCATACCAATTAAGCAATCTTGGTACGGTAACGGTACAAAATTTTGAATACCACGGTTGTACCGTACCAACCAATTCATATATATATATATATATATATATATATATATATATATATATATATATATATATATATATATATATATATATATATATATATATATATATATATATATATATATCAATTTCAATTCTCGTATTTTTATGTTTTAGATAGAAGTAATAATTAACAAGTCACACTCAGAAATGAATTAGTAAAACAACTCTTAATACTAATTCTTTTCTCAAACAACAGTAGATATTAAAATCAAACTAATAACAAAGCGACTAGCACGTAAGCAGTGATAAGTTAGGGAAAACAATACTAAAAGAAAAGTTTTTGGTATATACCAATACCAATATGTACCAATCAAATTTGTTGGTAGCCAAATAAGTTGGTACCAATTATATTTGGTACGGTACTGGTAATTAAAATTGTGTGTCAATTATAATTGGTACGGTACACGGTATAGAAGAAAAAAGCCCGGTACCGTACCAATTCCACCCCTAAACACAGCCATTGCTTTTTGCATCAACCATCCCTACAAGAAAAAGAAGTTTTAGTTTTGGATCTTGGTGTGTTTGTGTATGTGTGTGTGTGTGGGTGGGTGTATGTGTTGTGTGTGTGTGTGTGCAGAAATTTTGTTTGCAGACTGTTTATTTTTTAGAATACTACAGACCCAAAAAGGTCTGCGTGTCCCCTTCTTCCATAAGACATGACATAAAGTTTTCTAAAATCTGCAGATGTCTGCAGACCACTATAAGCATCACCACCATTGTCAAGATCTTAATCATATCAAGCCATTTCACAATCAAACTAAAATATATAAAATATTATTACTTAAAGTTAATATTTTTAGCCATGTATTTGAAAATTTATATCATTTTATATATGACTCATGATACAATAAAACTAAGAAAATTAAATATCTAAACTAGAGTTACACGTCTAATAAATTAAATCATTTTAAAAGACAATACGAATTTGTATTGTAAAAAATAAAGGCACTTGTTGTGATTAAATTTAAAACCATAATCACTAAAATTGTCATTTTTAAAATTTTATCCTCGCAATAATAAACTAAGAATAATTGTGGTTAATGAATTTTGAATTGTATAATATTGTTTGAAACGTTGTAGAACTAATATCACTTAAATATCAAGAAGTTGAATCCTAATATGTAGCAATTATAAAAAAATTTTATTGTATGTCTTAATTTGATGTTACTTGAGGCTTAGTATAAAATTAGTTTTATATTAATAAATATATATTACTACATTATTAGAGTACAAGATTAACTAAAATATGAATTATTTACTCATTACGATCAACATAATATACCGTTTCAAAATAACCATGTACGTACCAATATGGTAGTGCAGGACATGAAATAAATGCTTTTAATTAAACTTTGTTATGGTATTTGTATGAATTAAATTGTTGTAAAACTAGAATTATTAAACATGTTTTTTAAATTAAAAAGATTAGTTTATTTTAAAAGTTTGTAGATTTTAAAAAACATAAAATATCTTTTTTCTTTTTAAAACTGCATATGTTTTGTCTATTTCTTCTACCAATATAGTTTACAGATGCAAATATTTTACATTTTAAAAAACAAATATCAACCTAAGTTTATCATTTAGAAGTTAAAAAATCAAAATTGATTCATAGAAATATCCTATGTACATGCATCCGAGGTCGTATAAGGGAATCACTTCAGTTCTCCTCTCCTCTCACCAAGACCGAGAGCACCGCCATGGCGCCAATCTCTCCTTCTCTGCACAATCACCAGAGCATAGCAGATTCAAGCAGGGGCAGGGCGATCGACCAGGACAAAACTGTTAACAGAGCGTAACTTTTGGCCTGATGTTACTGAATAGTCGCAGGTGCAGAAACTAAAGCACCAAGGGTTCATCGATGATCGTCAACTTGCACCAAAAAAAAAACAAAAAAAAAAAAAGCCGAATCGTCAAAGCAACAAAGCCTGGTAAAATCAGTTTTTTCCTTTATCTCTATGAGTTCCTAACTTGTGAATTTTGTCAAGAAGGTACAAGTGTTTCTCTCTATTTTGTAATTAATAAATCTTCTATGGTTTGCAATTGCATATAATATGTTCGATGTAATGCCTCATTGTCAATTTTAATGTTTTTTTGACTTACATCGAAGTTCTCATCCTTGGCAAAGTTCATGATCACTTTAGTCGCTTTATGAATGTTTTGACTTATGTATGATAGATAATTCCTCAATTTCTATAGGTTCCTAACTTGCTAATCTTGTCAAGAAGGTACAAGTATTTCTCTCTGTTTTGTGATTGTTAATTCTTTCGTGGTTTGAAATTGCATGTAATATGTTCGATGTAATGCCTCATTGAAATTGTTTATGTTTTTTGATTTACACTGAGGTTCTCATCGTTGCCTTTTCTGTTCATGATCAGTTGAGTGGCTATATGCAGCTTTCGATTTAGTAGATCTCATTTTGAGATCGGCGCCAAAATGCAGTAAATGTCAGATGCGAATATTATTCTTCTTCTTTTTTCAGTATTCTAGATTTCTAGCCAGTATCAATTGCCCGAAAGTCATCAAAAGACCGACTATCCTGTATTGCAAAATGGCTCAGGAGGATTGCATTTGGTGGTACAATTGGTAATCATTTTCATGTAAGTTTCTACATTTTATCAGTAAAAATAAGCAAACTTTACATTGGTTATTACTTGATTCAGAAGCACTAGGCATGCATACATCAAAAAGATTTAACCATTATTAAGTTTATCGTTTTATCCATAAACATCAGAGTCACTTAAATGGAGTTTTCTTACATTTGACCTCATTTTCTCGTAAGGATATATGGTCAGTTTATGGCAGTTAGCTCAATAATCTTTCTTTTCTTGGTCCCTCTCATAGGAAGGCATAACAATTGTGGAGAATTGAAATGCTTACTCGCCCATCACTTACTGGCCCACAACTGAAATCACTGATGTAAACCAAACCCCCCTTACCCCCGGGTATACCACACGTGCACGCGACAATGAGTCAAGAAGTTTCTCAAATTATCCAGGGGAACTACTGTTTGTCACCTTTATAACTCCTTCCCAAACCCCTTATTTCTTCCTCGTTGAGTTCAGAATTTGTTCAAATCTCCTTTCGTTTTCTAGTTTTCAACCCTAATTTCTCAATTTTGAGTCAAAAACCGAGAAGTTTATTCAGATTTGTCTAAGATGTGGAACCAACAACCGTTCTGTAATCAATTTTGTTGTAAAATCAATTTCGTGGCCTTTGATTCATCTTGACCGTCGGTTGACTTGTCCGGTGGCGGCACTGGCGGCAGCTTTCTACGGTAGTGATGACGGATGAAATGTGCACTGCAGACCCATGTCTCCTTTGAAACCTCCACTGTTAGCTTCGGATACACCCTCAGCAATAAACATTTCGGCACGCTTTGACCTGCAAATTAGCGACTTTAACAGTTGCAACTTCCATGATCAAGACTAACGGGTCTTCTCTTTGCATCTGTAAAACAAAAAAGGGAAAAGAGATGGGAGAGAAGATCGAGAGACGGGGAAGGGACGAAAGGATCCACCAGAGAAGAGAGAGAGAGAGGGGGTGTAATGGGGTGGGATGGGGTATTTTTCTTTTTTTTAATTATTTTAATAAATAATCTATTAAAAGAAATTTGAAAAAGAAATCATAAAGGGCAGCTTGGCTTTTTCATGTGGACAATGGCACAAAATTGTAATTTTTTTGTCACCACAGGGATCTAGACGTGGGATTTCAAAAGGATGACCCCAGTGTAATTTTATGTCAAGGACCAAAATTGTAATTAACTATTTTTTTTATAACTTTGTTTTTTATAAAATGGTTTTCATTTCAAAATTACCGTTTTACAACTACATTTTTTTTTGTTTTTATGCATTTTTTATAGGTAGTTAACTTTTACAACCTTTTACATCTTTATTACGTAATACGTATGTTAAATATGTTTTTCTGCTTTTTTAGCATCTTTGTTTTTTGCATTTTTTAACAGTTTTTGTTGGGTAATCTTGATGGGTAAAATTGGAATTTTAGCTTTTGATTAAAGTTTTGAATAAGTCACCGTTCCTTTTTGTTAGTAGGTTGGCTTTATCCTTTAATTTGAATATTTATACTCCTGTAGTTGTATTTTTTATTGTGAAGAATAGAATTTATTGTGCATTTTTCTTTTCGTATGCAACCACAGCACAGGTCACGTTGCTGTTTTTTTTTTTTTTTTTTCCTTCATAAACTGTTCAGCTTGGTTTGAGTCCTTAGTTTGAAGGATTAAATCCAACAGTTTTTTATTCTAAGACTTTTCTGCTTTTACAAACTTTATTTACAAACCACCACCGTAAGCAATCTTGGTATGGTAAGGTACAAAATTTTGAAATACCACGGTTGTACCGTACCAACCAATATATATATATATATATATATATATATATATATATATATATATATATATATATATATATATATAATAACTAACAAGTCATACTCGGAAATGAATTACTAAAACAACTCTTAGTACTAATTCCTTTTTCAAAAAACACTAGATATTACAATCAAACTAATAACACAAGCGACTAGCACGTAAACGATGATAAGTTTGAGAAAACAATACTAAAAGAAAAGTTTTTGGTATATAGTATATACCAATTCCAATATGTACCAACCAAATTTGTTGGTAGGCAAATAAGTTGGTACCAAGTATATTTGGTACGGTACTGGTAATTAAATTTTTGTGTCAATTATAATTGGTACGGTACACGGTATAGAATAAAAAAGCCCGATACCGTACCAATTCCACCCCTATTGAGGGCCCCTCGTCGTGCACAAACCCCATAGCTGACATATCTTCCTGGATGTCCTTCAACTGATCAAATACCTTCACAAAACTCTGATTCACAAGTTTACTGAGAACATCTGTGGACGAAGAAGATTGCACAAAATTGCCTGAAGCTATGATGAAGTTGTTTAGGGCATCAGTCATCATATCAAGCTTGCAGTTCAGTTCTTTAAATAGATTCTTTGACTTCTACAATATTAGAATAAAAACACGATGGAGTAATATCTTCTCATTCGATAAATCCATAAACTTTTTCTCCAATCGAGCAATTTACCTATCATGCCTTTGATGTATATGATGCACGAGATTGTTGGTGGTACTAGAGGTCTCTTTAACAATAGTGATCATGGTCTCGATCCACTTTGATAGTTCTCATAATCAACCTCCATATTATTCTCTAAGACTTCCATACCGGCTTTTACTTCAACTGCAATCCGATCGAAGAGTTATTGATACTTCTCTTCAACGGTGGGAATTTTGATGGTCATTGTGGTCACTTTATGGTACTGCCTAACGTAGCTTTTCAAACTCAACCCGAGATACGAACTGATCATCTACTAGAGGATCCCGTTTGAGCTTGGCGATGATTGTGTTAAGCTTTGAATCTAAGATTTGAAATACCCTTCGACTAATAAACGATGAACTCTTTTTCTTTTATTTCTTTATGGAAGAGGATGGTGTAGTGTGAGCCGAAATTGGATTAGAAGATGATAGAGGGAGATGTAGTTTATGGGGAAGGTGGTAGATCAAGAGTACTAATTGACTTAACATTTGAATCGATACGGGGGACTTCTTCATATGGAATGTGAACCGGGGAGGCATAAACGTGGACCTCTGCCTCGGTTCCATAAAAACAATAAAAAATGTTTCAGAAACATCTTTTTTAACATGCAAACTCGTCGCTGGAATACTTGAACTCTTCTAACACAATCCCCATATTCTCATCAAAGCCTTTGAGAGCAAGATGTGCAAAAAGATCATCTAACAACTTCTTGGCACTAGTAGTATCTTTCTCCATTATTTGATGTCTCTCATCATCATCTTGCACTTTAACATTTTCTTGTTGTTTCCTCTCTTTAATCAGTCTCATCTTTTCAGAATCAATGGATCCAAAAAATTATCCATCCTTTGCTTCCTGGACTAATCTATGTTTTCTTTCCAATATTTTTAGAGGATCCTGACCCTTTTGGGTTCACCTCTGTTGTTGTTGTAGTAGATTCCAAGTGGACTTTCTACAATTGCGATGCCAGAAACCATAAAAAACTCGAACACTAGAGAAGGAAAGGGGAACCTCAGACCTAGAATGAAAGGATATTTGGGGAAGCATATCTAGGAATATCTAGGAAGTTAAGATTGAATGGGACCTCAAGCAAGGGTCAAATGCCCTAAATTCTCCAAAGATTAGAAAAGGTTGTTTGATTTGAGCTGAGTTATATCGTGATCGGAGAAGGTCGAAACCTCCTCCTCAGGTTTCGTCAAGAAACCTGGTTGATAAAGTCGTCAACAATGGTGGCTTTCGAACGAGTGGTCTTCTTTGCCATTATTGCAGGAGAGTTGAGAGAAAAGGGTAAGGAACATACCTAAAGGGAATGCAAGAGCTCGTATGGAAGAAGGGTTTTTCGTTTCAACCCGTACCATCAATTTATACTAGGTGAGGTGATTATGAGGGTTCTCAGGAACCTAAGAAGCGAAACGACTACGTTTTGTGCATAGCGATAAGATACACGTCATATCAATATCCCAACGTCCATGATATTTGAATTTTGAATTTTAAAATCTGACTTTATCTATAAATCCATATTTAAGGGGCAATTGTTATATATGCAAATTCTCATCGACATCTTGTGTAGGATTCGTAACAACATGCCAGATAAGATCTTGACCAACATCCTGATCAAGATACCAAAGTTTACTAACTTTTATATCCAGCTCTTTGTTTGTTTGTTTGTTTGTTTATTCATTTGATTCATGTCTTGAATATGTCAACAAAGACCCGGTCAAGTCAAAATCACCATAAGAAGCGTTAAGAAACGGTTAATCACCCAAGATCTCGGAACAGAAGATAATGCTGAGATTCTAAGAAATCTGTTAATAGATTACAGGGATCTTATGTATAAATAAGTAGCTGGAATTTCAAAACACACACAAACACTCTTTTTTTACTTTCATTGAAGCTATGATACCACGGTAAAATTGTATTCATTTCATCGATCAATAAAAGCTACAAAGGCAGCTCATATATTTCCAGCTCCCGAGGTTTTATGTTGGTGATATTAACCAAGATCAAGGGCTTTCCTCGTAATTCTTGTGTCTTGCATTTTCAATTTCTTGCTTTACTTTTGGATTACAACACCACGACCTTTACTAATTTGGTTGATATTCACTTAGCATATATTTGACCAAAACGGAGTAGAAGTTCAAGAAAAGGGTAAAAGGGTAGTGAAACCTTAGTTAGACCTCTCTAACTATCCAAAGTGAGCTAGATATGGATTTTTCCCATAAATGGGTTACATGGCAATATGTTGTACGACTTCATACATATTTTCACTTATGATGGATGTATAACTTTTCGATATTTATGACATGTGTACAAGCATTTAAAAAGTTGTTTTACGTTAAATTTTTATGATTTAAAAGAAAACATTCTTAGCATTAGCCTTCTAAGTAAAGGAATGTAATTGTTCACCCGGGCTTTGATTTATCCTTAATGGGATATAGATGAATCTATTAGGGTGGCACCTCCCCTTCATTAGATAGATGTCATAATGTATTAAGTTGTTAAGGTGAATTGATAAAGTTCTTTCCGCCTTGATATATACTTAGGGTGTCATTAAGAGTGATTAATGCTTGAAGTATAAAAATATGATATTATGTTTATCACTAATCCTAATTAAACTTATATAAAGAAAGGAGTCATACTTTTATGATGATGTTTAAATGGCTCAAATGAGACAAGAATGTGAAAGCAAATGTTATATGCATGACATATTTTGAAAGTAAAAGTATCATTTTACGATTTGAATTCTAAAGATTTGAAAATATCATATACTTTTACACATGTATTGCCCATATAACTCACGAGGCATTTTTGTCTTACATTATTGTTTTATGCCATGTATTCCAACATCTAGTTCTAAAGCTTAATGCTCTTGAGGAAGATCATGAAGTGTTTGAAGATAGTAGATGGAGTGTGAATTTTGTTGTAATGTTTGTATATTCTAACATGCTAGCTAGGGTTTTTGATGCTTAAGTTGTTAACAACAAAGACTTGTAATCTTGTAAACAATAGTTTTTGTTAAACTACATTTTGTATGTTGAGTTTAACCTACTTTTAAATGTAAACCATTGGTGTAAAGTATTATGAATAAAGGGGTGTTATAGATGAGATGTCTCAATGAAATAATATATGTTTTAAGTTATGAAAATATTTGTGAATGTAACTTTTGTTTGTATTCGTAAATTTTTTTTAATGAATATGTGAATGTTGTATTCCATTTTTTCGTAAATGTATACTTTTTTTGTTCTACAAGTATGTATGGATGTATTAACGTAATTGTTTTGGATTAAATTGTGAATGAGTGTATGGATGGGATGCATTAAGCTGTGAATGATTATCAACCTATTAATATAATCTTAGCTTGTTCTTGAAAATGATGATTTTACCATGTTTTTACCAAAAAACCCTGGACTTTGACCCATTTAATCATATATATATATATATATATATATATATATATATATATATATATATATATATATATATATATATATATATATATATATATATATGTATATATATATATATATATATATATATATATATATATATATATATATATATATATATATATGTATATATATATATATATATATATATATATATATATATATAACTAGGTTATATTGCGGACAACAGTTATTGTGAGACCGTGCTATTCTGTGAGAAATGACGATTAAAATATGTTTTTATTGGTAATATTAATACTAAACAAACATATTCTTATGGGATTATTGCTATTATAACGAATTTTCAATCATTATAATTCGTTTGAGGGGTTCACTCATTCTGATTCATTCATTCTTATTCTGACAAAATGAGAATCATAAAAACTTCATATAAACTGTATAAAGGATTTAATCACAATAATTTTATGAGAATTATGTTTGTTTCGTGTTCACAATACCATAAAAATATATCATATTCGTTATTTCTCACAAAATAGCACTGTCCGCACGGTCTCACAATGACGGTGTGACTATATATATATATATATGGAGGGGATCAACATAGAACACCATTTTATACATAGAACCATAGAAACCCCTTCTAAGCCATTGGATCAATTAATCAATGAATATGATTAAAAGGGTGCACAATAAGATTATGCACACTAGTTCGGGAATTACATATTGGAAAGGGTACAATGGGGATTCTATATATTCACTACCACAAAAGCGATCGTCACGTGAGATCTCGTAGAACAGATGGGAATCGAAGAAGGAAAAGCCACAACGTAACCTGCAAACAGATCTAGGATCGTAACATTGAACTCTGATTTGAAACTCGGCATCATCAGTTCTTGGATTTGAAACTCGGAATCGATCGTAACCTGCAACCAGATCTAGGATCGTAACATTGAACTCTGATTTGAAACTCGGCATCATCAGTTCTAGGATTTGAAACTCGGAATCGATCGTAACCTGCAATCAGATCTAGGATCGTAACCTATTTCGGCTTCTATCTATGGTTTATCATCAGGTATGTAATAGATTTCAGTTAATATTTAATTTGAATTGCAAATTTCGCTTAATAACATTGAACTCTGATTTGAATATGTTTGAGTGAATGTGTTTGAGTCGAATTTCTGGTTGTTTTCAATCATTCACGTTCAATCGAGTGATTTCTTGCTTCGTTGGTAATCGTGTGTTCATATATGTTCATTAGTGAACATACGTTCATTAGTGAACATACTGAAAGGTTTTAAGCAAACTATGAACTAATAAACCTAAGTTCACATGCAACCTAATAAAAGATCTATGTTTTTCTATCAATGAATATATAATAAAACCTAGAGGCAACAATAATTTCTAAAGATCAAAACTAAGAAAAATCAACCTTTGATTATTCTTCTTGAAGCTAGCAGCAAAAATATCCTGCCTCAAATGGAGTCACACCCAAGCAATGGAGGAGAAAACAACAGAGTAACAAAGAGACAGAAAATGGTGCAGGATTAGGGTTCCCAGGGGGTTCCCTTTTATAGCCTCCAGGTGGCTACAGTCAAAACCCTAGAGGAGCCTAAGTTTGACAAGCCTGTTATCAAATGGACAAGTCTCCTCTAAACCCTAATTAGGGTTTCGAGATTTATGTGGAGGCTCCACAAAATCTCACCTCTTTTGACCTTCCACTGGTCAGTCAATTATTCAACTATTGAATAATTACAAAATCAGTCCCTGCTCTTTTAATTAATTAAATTAATCACTAAATTAAATCCAATTAATTCTAGATTAATTTCTAATTAATTAATATAGTTTCTAATTAATATATTATCACTTTAATATATTAATAAACCATTATTTTATTTCTATTGATTTATTAAACATTTAATAAATCAACATTTCTCTCTACTGAATTTTCTGCCAAACCTCCAGCTATGAGGGCAACCCAAATGGACTTTGCTTCAATTAATAAGATAAATACAATTTATAAGTCATGGCTTAGACACCTAATCCAACAGTCTCCCACTTGGATAAGTCTATGACTTTAATTGTTCTTTTATCTTCAGATTAATCAACAACTTGCAGCTTCCTAGAAACCGCTGTCGAACTCTGACCAAGTCAGTTCTGTCCATATATAAGTGATCATATGATCCTTCGTACAACAAGATATTTTCAGACATGAGACATGGATTGAGATAAATCCCTATCCAATACTCTGTTTCCCGACTTCCGATTCTGCTTATGACTTTAAGACTTTTAATTGAACACATCAGTTTAGTCTAGGCTGGCCAGCACTTCAGTCAACTTCAAAATCATCGAGAGGCCTACAGATATCTGTTTCCCATCAGGGTCAAGGAACGAATAAGCTTCGACTCATATGCTTGTGTCCTTTACTTATCAAAATTTCACACAACAATACGTTTTATAACATCGAGTTACCGATGCATTTACGCATTATCAATGCACAATCGGCTTGCAAATTTCAACTCATATGTCTCCGTTTCAAGATCATAAGATATTATCGTCTCAACATTGCTCGTGATGTGTCACACCCAAAAAGTTTCACAAAATATTTGAACTTTTTAAAAACAACTTTTATAAAAGAAGCTATGAGTTTACAAAAGATAAGTATCACAAAACCAAATTATGACAAAATAAACATAATAATGTGCGGAAGCAAAATAATAATAATGTCCCAAAATGGAAACTCTTCTAGTAGTGGTATCCCGGTGCTCCAAGTCATGCCTCAGCCTCTTTAATCTTAATACCTGAAAATGTTAGGGAGAACCGTAAGCATAAAGCTTAGTGAATTCAAACACAGACATCATATCAATATTCACATTTACTAATTCAAATCCAATTCCAATTATAATTACATTAATAAGCAAGGAACAAATCAATGCTTATATTAATAGGGAGGACTTGTAGGTTTGAGCCGCACCGGGTAAATCCCGTATCCTTTGGCCCCGATCCCCGCACCTCATAAAGAGTATAATGTTTGTGATCTTACCTAACTACCCCTCATAGTATTAATCAATCACATACAGTGCACATGTACGATTTTATAACAATAATATAGCATGCTTTAAATATTATATCTAAACAATCACACACGAGCTATCTAGCAAACATAAACACTAATACAACGATGTGAGAGAACTCACATTGAGTGAGTGAGTAACAGATAGGAGTCAATATAAGACTACCAAGCTTGTGCAAACTTCAAGGCTTCACCTAAATAGAACTAAATGTTAGAAGAGTGAAGTTGTGAAACTAAGAAATGAGAAGGGGGTAATCACAGCAAGGACTCTAAAACAGTCCTGCTGATCGGGACTGAATTACTCCAAAATGCACAATAGAAACATAGGATTAAATAATTTTTGCAAGAAACTACAATGGCTTAGGTTTCCAGAACCATAAGGAACTCCTCATAACTCCAAAAGATGTAAGAGATATGAATTTTACAAAAAGACTTGTCACTGCAGTCTTTGGACGGACAGTCAGGTGGTGTTGGCCAATTCTACCCAACTTGTGGGTGGAATTAGCCCCAACCAAACATCAGAGGCACATTAGACACAAAAATACAAGTCTCAGAGTTGGAATCGATTAAAAAGGGTTTCCAAGGCTCTAGATATAAAAATCACAAGTTGGTCAATCACATAATCAGCATGAGCTGGTGACTGTCCATTGACCTGGAGTGTGGGTCCATTCTAACCAAGTTATATTGAAACTTAACGACCCATTTTCTCCAGATATTAAATTAATTATGTAATGTACATGTGGGTATTTGGAATCACTCAGGATCATTTCCCAAACCCCCGTAATGATAAAAACAAAATGACATATCACAGCAGACCCGGATCAGACCCAACAACAGAGAAGCTGTTGTTGACCATAGGTAAAGTCCTTTTTATCGAGGGTGCCTTTTACGAAAGTTGCCTAACTCGATTTTTGAACTTTGGGCACTGATATGGGGTCCATTTGAGTTCTAGAACTCGAGATATGATGTTTACAAAATGGTTACCGAATCTGATTGAAGCAGAAACATAACCTTTAATGACATATCTTGGCCAATCCACCCTTTTCTCTTTGGGATACATTCTAGGATGTACCAACTCATCCTATTTAGTCCCCATAAATATTGTGGTACTAAAAAGGATTAGATATCATTAGGGATTCATTTAGCCATATGAAAACTAGAAGAACTTAATCATAAATCCAAGTACAAAACCCTAAGATCATGATTTTCAATTTAGGGTTTTGTAGTGATCTTTCACATACACTCACACTCATATGTACATCAATGATGATGTAATGAGGTGGTGAAAGGGTAGAAGTAGAGAGATTACTACATCAAAATAACAACATAAGATGCTACATAAAATGATAGAATTGAAGAACAATCAAAATTACAAACATACCAAGGATTGAAGTTAGGGATGAACACAAGAGAAAAGTTCTTGGTTGGAGGAGAGGGAGAGGGAGGCGTGAAAGAGAGTGTGGAGTGGAGGAATTAGGGTTTTTGAACCCTAATATATTAGATTAGTGGGCTAAACCGTAAAGCCTTTGGGCTAGAAGACCATTTAAGCTTTAATTGGGTTTGGCTATAAACCTATGGACTTAATTATATGATTAAAAGATGGGAATAATTATAAGCCCAAATCTTTTAATTAATCATGCCTTAATTAATTAAATTAATATAATGTCTCATAATTAATTAATTAAAATAAATAACGTACCGAGAAAAACCGGGGCGTTACAAATCTCCCCCACTAGGAACGGACTTCGTCCTCGAAGTCATTGCCAACAAATAAATCCGGATAATGAGCCCTCATCTCCTCCTCCGGTTCCCACGTCCATTCCGAACCCCGTCTATGTCGCCACTGAACCTTAACCAAGTTTATAGTTTTGTTCCGAAGGGTCTTCGTTTCCCGATCTAGAATCGCGACTGGTTGCTCAACATAGTTGAGACGCTCATCAATCTGGATATCCTCCAATGGTACCACTGTGGTCTCATCAATGACACACTTCCGCAGTTGAGAAACGTGGAAGGTGTCATGGATCAGGCTGAGCTCTTCAGGTAACTCTAAACGATAGGCCACCTCCCCAACGCGTGCAATGACCTTGTATGGTCCAATGAATCGTGGTCCTAGCTTTCCCCGCTTCTGGAAACGGATTACGCCTTTCCAGGGAGAGACTTTTAACAACACAGAGTCTCCCACATGAAATTCAAGGTCTGAGCGTCTTTTGTCGGCATAGCTTTTCTGACGACTCCTTGCCGTGGCCAAATGGTCTCGTATCACCTGAATCTTTTCCGTAGTTTGCAGCACGATCTCGGTACTCCCAAGTACCCTCTGCCCTACCTCGCCCCAACAAACAGGCGTTCTACACTTCCTTCCATACAAGGCTTCATACGGGGGCATCTTAATGCTGGAGTGATAACTGTTGTTATAGGAGAACTCGGCTAGATGCAAGTGATCATCCCAACTACCCCCCAAAATCGATCGCACATGCCCGAAGCATGTCTTCCAGTGTCTGAATCGTCCTCTCACTCTGCCCGTCCGTCTGCGGGTGGAAGGCTGTGCTAAAGTGTAATCGTGTACCCATCTCTTCCTGAAATTTCCGCCAAAACCGAGAATTAAAACGGGTGTCACTGTCAGAGACAATAGAAACGGGCACACCATGCAACGAGACAATCTCACGATCAAAGATCTCGGCCAACTTCTTTGCAGGTGAACTCTCCTTTATGGCCAAGAAGTGAGCGCTCTTAGTTAGACGGTCGACAATCACCCAAATAGTATCAGCTCTACGGGCAGTCCTAGGCAGCTTAGTGATAAAATCCATGGTCAGATGCTCCCATTTCCATTCCGGAATCTCCAAAGGTTGCAATTTCCCATGCGGTTTCTGGTGCTCCGCCTTGACCTTCCGGCAAGTCATACATTCTTCCACAAACCGGGCTACATCATTCTTCATTCCGTGCCACCAGTAACCCTCCCGAAGATCCAGATACATTTTGGTAGCACCTGGATGTATGGAGAATTTAGACTTGTGAGCTTCCTCCATTAAGGTTTTACGGTTGCCTCCTGTAAATGGAACCCAAACTCTACCATGGCGGGTCAACAAACCTCGACTATCGAGTTCCATTTTAGGCAGTTCATTCTCAATTTTCTCCCGCTTGATGCTCGTTGCCGTCTTCTGAGCGTCACGAATCAGGTCTAGCAAGGGTGACACCATCGTCATACGGAGGCACTTAGCTCGAATGGGCTCGGCAGACGGTTTACGACTGAGAGCATCAGCCACCACATTAGCTTTACCGGGGTGGTAGTGAATTTCGCAGTCATAGTCTTTCACCACATCCAGCCATCTAATCTGCCTCATGTTCAGATCTCGCTGATCGAACAAATACTTCAAGCTCTTATGGTCGGTATATACAATAAACTTTACCCCATAGAGATAATGTCTCCAAATCTTGAGGGCAAATACCACAGCTCCAAGCTCCAAATCGTGAGTGGGGTAATTTTGCTCGTGGGGTTTTAGCTGTCGGGAGGCGTAGGCTATAACCCTGCCTCGCTGCATCAGTACTGCACCAAAACCCAGAAGTGATGCGTCACAATAAACCACTATATCCTCCACCCCATCCATTAGGGCCAAGATTGGTACATCACATAATCGGGATCTTAATTCATCAAACGCCGCTTGCTGTTCCGGGCCCCACACAAATTTCTCTGACTTCTTGGTCAGTCGGGTAAGTGGTAACACAATCTTTGAGAAATTTTCTATGAATCTACGGTAGTAACCAGCCAAACCCAAAAAGCTACGAATTTCGGAAGGCGTTTTTGGAACCTCCCACTGCTTAATGGTTTTCACTTTGGCTTGGTCGACCTTGATACCTTCTTTGTTCACCACATGCCCCAAAAACTGAACCTCTTCTAACCAAAACTCACACTTCGAGAGCTTAGCATAAAGCTTTTCTCTCGCGAGGGTCTCCAAAACTTCCCGAAGATGTTGCTCATGCTCCTCCTTCGTCTTAGAGTAGACTAATATGTCGTCAATAAACACAATAACAGAGTGGTCAAGCATCGGGCTGCACACCCGATTCATGAGGTCCATAAAAGCGGCGGGTGCATTGGTGAGCCCAAAAGGCATCACCACGAACTCATAATGCCCATAGCGAGTACGGAATGCGGTCTTCTCAATGTCTTCTTCTCGGACTCGCATCTGGTGGTAACCGGACCGTAAATCAATCTTGGAGAACCAAGATGCTCCCTGCAGCTGATCAAAAAGGTCGTCAATACGTGGTAGCGGGTATCTGTTCTTTATCGTGCGCTTGTTCAGCTCCCTATAATCGATACACATACGCTGGGTGCCATCCTTCTTCTTGACAAAAAGAATAGGAGCACCCCATGGCGAAGAGCTAGGCCGTATAAAACCCTTACTACTTAACTCTTGAAGTTGCTCCTGGAGTTCTTTCATTTCGGGTGGCGCCAACCGATATGGAGCTTTAGCTATCGGAGTCGCACCCGGCAATAGATCAATGCGGAACTCCACTTGCCGAATAGGGGGCAAGCCAGGGAGTTCCTCCGGAAAAACAACGCTGAAGTCAGAAACAACCGGAATTCCATTAAGTACCCTGTCAGCAGAACAAGAAGCGATGGCCAAACGAGGAGTATCTCCCAGAATGATAAGTTCTCCGCCCTTAGGGTTTCGAACGCGAACTTGTTTCTTACGACAGAGGATTTCTGCATCAAACGCGTCAAGCCAATCCATACCCATGATAACACAAAGATCTCGCATCGCAATGGGAATAAGATCAATAGGGAATTCAACCCCGGAAAATTCAAGAGTACAGCCCCGATACACGTCGGTGACATAAATCATACGGTTATCGGCACCTTCGATAACCATTGGGCGAGCCAGTTTTCCGATACTACGACCCAGACGATTAATGAATGTGCGAGATACAAAAGAATGAGTAGCACCGCTGTCGAACATGACAACAGCGGGCTCGGAGTCTAATAAATAAGTGCCTGATCCACAACATATAAACAATATTTAAACTACCGTCAAATTTAAACAATACAAGAGTGAAGGAGAATGAAGGAAAGGGGATTTTACCCGCCACAGTCGCGGTAATCGCCGGTTCCTCTGCAGTCAGTTGGTGAACACGTCCTCGTGTCACCATGGTAGTTCCCTTAGATGACGATGCACCCGCGGGTTTCATACCCCCGCCTCCACCACTATTCTTCAACAGTGGGCAATCAGGCTTTTTGTGTCCCTTCTCGTTGCAGTTAAAACAGGTAGGAACCGAAGAGGGAACCTGTGGTGATGCCACCACCACTGAGGACTTGCAATTCTTCCAATGATGACCCGGCTTCTTACAGTTGTAACACACTAACCGACTCTTGTCGTCCTGTCCTGCAGACGGCCTATACTCGTATCTCGTCTTCCCACCGTTCTTCTGCTTCTTATGTGCATCACCGGACGTCTTGGTCAGGGCGTGGTCCGCTTTCCTCTTGTGTTGCTGGGTCTGTAACTCAATCTCCCTCCTCCTAGCGGCATCCATAACAGCTGACAGTGTTGTGAACTCCTGCATGCTCACAAACTCCCGTATCTCCGTACGAAGGGCATCCTTATACCTGCTAACCAACCATGCCTCATCTCCGGCAAATGAGGGACAGAAAGACATCATCTCCAGGAACTTGGCATTCAGATCTGACACGCACTCTGAAGTCTGCTCAAAGGTCATAAACTGCTGCAGCATCCGCTGCTGCTCCACCTTGGGCACATACTGCTTCTCAAACCTCTCCACAAACTGGGCCCAAGTCATGGCTCTCAGCTCATCCTCAGTCAACAATGTCGTAACAGTCTTCCACCAGGCATTCGCCTTCTTCCTCAGCTGGCTCATCACAACAACAACCTTGAACTGGTCTGGGCACCCGCAAGTCATGAGGGCGCTTTCAATATCGGCAATCCAGTGCTTAGCCTCTACTGGATTCAAGTCACCATTCCACTGAGGGGGGTGGCACTTAGAGAACTTCTCATAGTAATAGGCTGAGTCGCGAACAAGAGGCGCGGGTAAAGCTCCTCCGTGAACAGCTGCGAAACGCTCATCCAAGAGGGCACGAACTTGGGTAATGATGTCAGTAGTGACATTCAGAATGAGGTCGTTGAAGGCATTGTTAAATTCTTCAGCGATGAGTTCCCTAACTTGTTCCATTTGGGTCTGATTTAGACGAGTAGCCGGAGCCATCTATATTCGCAGAGTAAAGAGATTATTAGGATTTATTCGTCCTAGATATTTCTATGAAGACGGAACACTCAGCTCACTGGATATTTTCAACCTTGCCCCGACACGAGATCGGCATCAGTGCTTCAAATAGTAGGGGCCCTTCTACTACCTTCCACACAAATTCCAATCTTGCATTCGCGTCTAGTTTCAAATGTTCCAGTTCGCTCTAGCCGGTTATTTAAACAACTCTCTCTCACATGGTATTACTAGCCTAGGTGAAAATTTAATAATTTTAAGGCTAGCTAATGATAAGTCTAAAGGCAAAGCTCCTAATAACAATTCAAGGCAAATCTCCTAATAACAATTCAAGGTGCAATAATCTATCAAAATAAAAGTATAAGAAACAAGGCTTACTTGGCTGACCGGCACACCCTGGGATCTTCCACTACTAGTCTTCAAAATTTTAAAGAAAATTCTTCTAGAAATTATTTTAAGGGGAACAAAATTTTAAGAGCCTCAAATTTGAGTCTAGAACATTCCTAAGAATGCCTAGTTCTCTCAAACGTGTGCTCTGATACCAACTTGTCACACCCAAAAATTTTCACAAAATATTTGAACTTTTTAAAAACAACTTTTATAAAAGAAGCTATGAGTTTACAAAAGATAAGTATCACAAAACCAAATTATGACGAAATAAACATAATAATGTGCGGAAGCAAAATAATAATAATGTCCCAAAATGGAAACTCTTCTAGTAGTGGTATCCCGGTGCTCCAAGTCACGCCTCAGCCTCTTTAATCTTAATACCTGAAAATGTTAGGGAGAACCGTAAGCATAAAGCTTAGTGAATTCAAACACAGACATCATATCAATATTCACATTTACTAATTCAAATCCAATTCCAATTATAATTACATTAATAAGCAAGGAACAAATCAATGCTTATATTAATAGGGAGGACTTGTAGGTTTGAGCCGCACCGGGTAAATCCCGTATCCTTTGGCCCCGATCCCCGCACCTCATAAAGAGTATAACGTTGGTGATCTTACCTAACTACCCCTCATAGTATTAATCAATCACATACAGTGCACATGTACGATTTTATAACAATAATATAGCATGCTTTAAATATTATATCTAAACAATCACACACGAGCTATCTAGCAAACATAAACACTAATACAACGATGTGAGAGAACTCACATTGAGTGAGTGAGTAACAGATAGGAGTCAATATAAGACTACCAATATTGTGCAAACTTCAAGGCTTCACCTAAATAGAACTAAAGGTTAGAAGAGTGAAGTTGTGAAACTAAGAAATGAGAAGGGAGTAATCACAGCAAGGACTCTAAAACAGTCCTGCTGATCGGGACTGAATTACTCCAAAATGCACAATAGAAACATAGGATTAAATAATTTTTTCAAGAAACTACAATGGCTTAGGTTTCCAGAACCATAAGGAACTCCTCATAACTCCAAAAGATGTAAGAGATATGAATTTTACAAAAAGACTTGTCACTGCAGTCTTTGGACGGACAGTCAGGTGGTGTTGGCCAATTCTACCCAACTTGTGGGTGGAATTAGCCCCTACCAAAAGTCAGAGGCACATTAGACATAAAAAGACAAGTCTCAGAGTTGGTATCGATTAAAAAGGGTTTCCAAGGCTCTAGATATAAAAATCACAAGTTGGTCAATCACAGAATCAGCATGAGCTGGTGACTGTCCATTGACCTAGAGTGTGGGTCCATTCTAACCAAGTTATATTGAAAATTAACGACCCATTTTCTCTAGATATTAAATTAACTATGTAATGTACATGTGGGTATTTGGAATCACTCAGGATCATTTCCCAAACCCCCGTAATGATAAAAACAAAATGACATATCACAGCAGACCCGGATCAGACCCAACAACAGAGAAGCTGTTGTTGACCATAGGTAAAGTCCTTTTTATCGAGGGTGCCTTTTAAGAAAGTTGCCTAACTCGATTTGTGAACTTTGGGCACTGATATGGGGTCCATTTGAGTTCTAGAACTCGAGATATGATTTTTACAAAATGGTTACCGAATCTGATTGAAGCAGAAACATAACCTTTAATGACATATCTTGGCCAATCCACCCTTTTCTCTTTGGGATACATTCTAGCATGTACCAACTCATCCTATTTAGTCCCCATAAATATTGTGGTACTAAAAAGGATTAGAGATCATTAGGGATTCATTTAGCCATATGAAAACTAGAAGAACTTAATCATAAATCCAAGTACAAAACCCTAAGATCATGATTTTCAATTTAGGGTTTTGTAGTGATCTTTCACATACACTCACACTCATATGTACATCAATGATGATGTAATGAGGTGGTGTATTCAGATCTAACACTAAGATACATACATCTAAAAGAAAGGGTAGAAGTAGAGAGATTACTACATCAAAATAACAACATAAGATGCTACATAAAATGATAGAATTGAAGAACAATCAAAATTACAAACATACCAAGGATTGAAGTTAGGGATGAACACAAGAGAAAAGTTCTTGGTTGGAGGAGAGGGAGAGGGAGGCGTGAAAGAGAGTGTGGAGTGGAGGAATTAGGGTTTTTGAACCCTAATATATTAGATTAGTGGGCTAAACCGTAAAGCCTTTGGGCTAGAAGACCATTTAAGCTTTAATTGGGTTTGGCTATAAACCTATGGACTTAATTATATGATTAAAAGATGGGAATAATTATAAGCCCAAATCTTTTAATTAATCATGCCTTAATTAATTAAATTAATATAATGTCTCATAATTAATTAATTAATTAAAATAAATAACGTACCGAGAAAAACCGGGGCGTTACAAATCTCCCCCACTAGGAACGGACTTCGTCCTCGAAGTCATTGCCAACAAATAAATCCGGATAATGAGCCCTCATCTCCTCCTCCGGTTCCCACGTCCATTCCGAACCCCGTCTATGTCGCCACTGAACCTTAACCAAGTTTATAGTTTTGTTCCGAAGGGTCTTCGTTTCCCGATCTAGAATCGCGACTGGTTGCTCAACATAGTTGAGACGCTCATCAATCTGGATATCCTCCAATGGTACCACTGTGGTCTCATCAACGACACACTTCCGCAGTTGAGAAACGTGGAAGGTGTCATGGATCAGGCTGAGCTCTTCAGGTAACTCTAATGGTACCACTGTGGTCTCTTTAACCATTAAGTCCTTTAGCACCAAGTTTTACCTATTTGAAACTATTTTCAAATTACTATTAACATTCATCCCAATGATTTCTCACGTCTGTTCAAAATCCATTTAGTATTCCCAGCCAGGTCATATCCTGAATCTGACATACTATGCTTTAAGCATTAAGTCATCAGGACATGTTCATGACACTTCTGATCGATCCAATAAGCTCGTGGAATGCGATCTAATCTTATTCCAAACCCTATTGGAATCTTAAGATTACTTATGATCCTTGTGTCACGAATTTTAATAACTATTTCCTCTCGGAGACTCTTTCTCATGCATCTTGAATCCTACCAAGATCATGCTTACTATGGCTAGGTTTATACTGATGATAACATATATCCGATAGATGTCTATGAATTATGTGAGTATGTTGCACCTTCTTTATTTCTTTCATGCCAAGTCATCACACTTTGCAATGATAGGAAACTCTTTTCCTGAGTTTATGTATTTTGAATCTCATCAAGATCATATTGGCAGAGTTTTAGATATTCGCAACCACTTAAGTATGATGTATCTCTTTTAAGTCTTTCATAGTGATCCGTCTCTTAACACCAAGTCATTACACTTTGTAATGATAAGAGACATTTCCTGGAAACAGTATGTAAGCGGCATACAGTGATAAGTAGATGACAGCGATACTCCCACTGGCTTTGACACAGTTATCTGACTCTTTCGGACAATTCACAAATCCAAACTGTTTGCACATTTTGAGAATCCGAAGTCCAAACCTTTCTGACATATTAATGGAAATCTTTCAGGCTATTCACAAAGTCCAAACTTTTGGCACATTTGAGAATATGAATATCCTTTCTTGCGAGACATCCGTGGAAGAATCCCGGGCCTATGTACCTTTTTATTGGCATGCTCTTTGTGAGTCCCTATTGGTGTGCCGGTGATCCACACGCGCTCCACTAACAACTCATAATGTGCCATGCAGTATCCTTTCAGATTTCATCTTCTATTGAGAGTGCTTCTCCCGGAATCAATTAATTCACTCTGAGTATCGTCTCACTCAACCAGATGTTCTGAAGGTACATTTCTTTCCATGTTGACTTCTTTTGATGATTCAATTACTCCCACTGGTTTTTAGACCAGGTGTAAAATCAATCAAATCGTCACATAGACTGTGTCTCGCCCTAAGGTTCTCTTATTTGGCAGCAACCGGGCTCACCAATGCTTCCAAGTAGTCGAATTGCTAATCCATACCAACTTTAGTGTTTTACCACTAATCGGTATGTCACCCCGATCATAACACCTTATGACGGTGACTAACACTACTGGTTAAGAGAAGAATATGTCAGTTTTAAGCAGAAATCTGATTTCTACTCCAAGCCTAGTGATGACTAAAGGTTCTTTCACTTGGCTAATCCCGAACTCATTCAGGACTGTCCCAACTCCCACTGTTTCTTTAGAACATGAGTCCTTTCTAAAAGGTCTCTTCATTCATAAGTACAGTGAGATTGCCAATGAAATGACATTGCTGATCAGGTTCAGGCTAGTCATGAGGTTCGGACGAACAGTACATGACCCTGGACTTTCTATGTACAAGTGGGACGATCCCAGCTTTACATTTCAGACAGTGTCGTATAACCTACCTAGTCTAAGATGTGGTCGGAATATGGTTTCTATGGTCTGACTGGTTGAGTGTTCTATTCATCGGAAACTAATCGAAGATTTATCTCATACATCAAGGATCGAACTATTTCGACCAAGGCTCCATCATCTTCCTTAAGACACATTATAACCATTAATGTTCTTGGAAGAGAATAAACTGTTAAATAATTTTCTCAGTTTATGTTGTCACTCAGGTTCTGTGGATCTTATACTTCCTTTGAAGTCATTGAACTGTTCAAGGTTTCAATTCAATCGCTTATTCTAATAGGCGAAGCTATATTCGTCATACCGATTGACAAATATCGTGAAGTATAACTAATTGTGTCCTTTTTTCGAAGATTCGAGCAATACACAGTAACTGATGTGTTCGTTGCTCCTAATCTTAATGTCTTTTACATCTCTATGTAAACTTATGACTTTATTAATTTGTTCAAGACTTGCAATCATCACTTGACTCTAAGTCAACTGATTCCAAAATCCTATCCTCTAGATCTTTGGGTGGTTCATTTCTTGCCACATGTGCTTTATAAAGAACTTGATCATCATGTGACTTTAGGTCAAATGATTACAATGTCCTGTCTAACTGGATCTTTGGGTGATACATTTCTTGCCACATATGTTTTATTAAGAACTCAATTCATCATGTGACTCTAAGTCATATGATTCCAAAGTCCTGTCCAACTGGACCTTTGGTTGAAATGATTCTTATAAAAATTTATTTTAACAATCATAGAGGACACAATTCATGAATCCAAAACACTTTGGATGCATCAACATTCAAGTTATTATTATTCATGCATTTAACACACTTATACAACATTTCAAGGATAATACAAACAACCATGTGTTAAAATAAAATCAACAATTTTATTAAAATAAAAATCCTTGAACAATGTATTATATGATAAACAATGTCATACGCATCTAATAAGCTAATAACAAGATTTTAATATCTAACTAAACTTCAAAACTGCATGAGCTGGAAATCCAATCCAAATGTGCTCCTATGCGCCAAATTCCCGTAACCTATAGATTCCCTGCATACAAACCAAATGTGACTATCACATCATGTATCAAGGAATTATGGATCAGGAGTTTCGAGGTTTTTAGATATACCTGAGTTTCCAAAAGATTTCGACCTTGGAGCATTTTCCAATCTTTCCGTGACTGTATCCGATCCTATGGATTCCCAGTTTGAGACATGTCCAGACGATCTGGATCGTTTCTTGCTGTGTCTCTTCACTGGATTCAATCCATAAGTAGCTGAACTATTGGAGCTATGCCTGTCCATGAGTGACTCGTATAAAGTCAACAGTGGACGCTTTCCATAAATGTCTTTTTCTGGTCTTCCCTTCTATACGTCTGAATGAATAGATCGTACCTATTAGTCAGCGAATCAAGTAGGATGTTAACACTCATTTCCTGACTAATTGGGTGACCGAGTTTGTACAACTCGCCTATGTATCCTTCAATCTGGAGAACATGCAAATCGATGCCACTTCCTTCATTTAGCTTGCACTTTGTAAGTCTTTTGAAGATCCTAACTCGTTCCTCTTCAACTGGTTCTTGGAACTTTTCCTCAACCAATTGTATTAACTCATACGGCTCCAGGGATTCCAAATCCCTGTAGAACTCGGGGTCAATGGTCAATAGCATGAGGTCACAAACTTCCTCGGATTCATCAAATATGAGGTTATGCTTATCAGAAAGACCTTTTGTGATGACATGTTTCGGTGGAACCGTGATTGGATACTCAATGAGATGTAGCTTCCCAGCAATAATGAGAACCCGTCTCCAATTGCGAAGCCATTCCTTATTGTTCATGCTAGTCAGTCTTTCCATATTTAGCAGGTGCTTTATGAGGCTCTCAGAAATGGGTGAAGGAGGAGAATTGACATTTGATTTAGACATCTACAAGAAACAGAATTTATTAGTTTAGTTTTAATCCTTTTAAATAATTACCCAATTTATTATTTAATAAGACTAGGACCCAAAATGCCCCAACTATGGTGTGAAGAGGGATGTCGTAATCACAACATAATGATCATTAAGGTAGATAGACACTTATCAATTTCAGTCCAATGAAATTCCTAGATATGTGAGATTCATTGAACTGTTCAATGGCGTGTTTAATCTCGGATATGCCCCACTGTTTGTGACTGGGATGCCGAGGATCACAAACACGGTGTGAATAACCATACAAGTTAGCTTGGTACTCTCGAAGTCAATTATCATCTCTAATTGATGTGTCGGTTAACCATACACACTCCATCAACAATGGTAAGATCGAGAAACCCATTGCAACTCTTTGTGAACCCCTATTGGTGTGCCGGTTAACCACACACGCTCCACCAATGTTTCACAAAGTGCAATGTGCAACTTCATGGATTAGCATCAATTCACAATTTTTCTAAAGTAACTAGATTTGGGATTTTTAAGAATTGTTCTAGTACTTTTAATTACAGCATTATACTTTTAATGAGAATAAAGCGGTCCTATCAAACCCATTCGGCTAACGACACTTGACTGACCAGGAGAGCGGTGGGTGAGAGTGGACACCTATTAGACTACCATTTTATAGGCAGTCACCTTATACCCTCTTTATAGGACAGTTTTGTGAATGAGGCCTACTAACGGTAAGACTAACCAATTTTATCTTATATATAAATATTAACTATTAATAATCATAAAACATATAAGATGTATTTTAAACCTTTTAAAATATTTTAGATTTAATCTTTTAATTTTCTAAAATTAACTCTTTAATT